>JAVQJL010084011.1:0-20995 GCA_036024295.1 Nannoperca obscura
TTTCTTTAAAGTTAAGACTAGTTTAAAGTCATCTTCATTGAAAAGTACAGTGCTTTTCCTTCAAAAATAAGGACATTTCAATGTGACCCCAAACTTTTGAACGGTAGTGTACATAGTGTAAATGAAAAAAAGGTGGTTTTCCTTTTACAAAATAAACTCATTCACTTTCCAAATATTGTACTAGATTAGATTAAACTCTGTTGCCATTGCAGGACAAAGTGAGTTACTACTATTACAAACAAAAGGATTTGAACGTGCTTAACTTGGAACAAGGAATAAAGGCAGAACAGCAAAGATTTATGCGTGTGAGCATATATTTATGTTTTCCCCTTAAACCAAGAATTTATGATTTAATGTTTCTTTTTATATCATGTTGACAATGTTTTTGTTAAAGCACAGCTGTGATATGTCTGAGGTCCTTTGTACAGAGGGGAGCTCAGACTCTACGGGAACTGCAGACGATTTGTATTAAATGGACTCTATCCTCTGATAAAAATTGGGTGTACAAAATATTATAAACACATCTAAGCAATACAATTCAAAGCACTATAAACTCCAGCCTCTAAAATGACCATAAAGTAAAATTAGCACCTTTGTAAAACAGTTTAAATAAACAGAACATGCTAGCCTTTGTGAAGGGAGGATTTATTGCAGTGCTGTTGTATTATCGTATACTGCTACAGTTGTGTAGTGTTCTGCTTTTCTATGTATGACTGTTTCCAGCCCAAATAAATAAATGAATAAAGTTCAAAATGAAAAAAAGAAAAACTGCATGGAGCGGCTGAGCAAAACCCACACACACAAACAAACACACACACACACACACACACACACAAACAAGTTAGCTCTAGCCGTGGTAAAAGTCAAGCAGGGCGTTTCATATCTTTACATTCTGTCTGTATAACATAATCTTTTGTGCTGGTGCCCTCCGAATAATGCCAGTTCGGCTTTGGCAGGCCCTCTCCGAATCACTTGAGAATGAATTACAGCATTGTGTTGGGATCTGAATGGCCAAATCACTTCTTAGGAATGAGTGGCCTTGAGCAATTCAGATAGGCAATCATGTGATTCATATGATGGCAAGCGAGTGAGTCACTGACACTCAACACCTCAACACACGGTTGTAACTGCTGGTTCGCACTCAAGCTGATTCATAATATGTACACAGATGACATGGAAATATCTGAAAACACACAAACTCCACCACAAGAAAGACAAATAGAAACACTTTGCATTTCCCTGTTTGGCTGGATACGATCTGTGTGATCCAAGAGTCCTAATAAAAACATTTCTTGGACACAATATGTCTTTGTAAATGCTGAAAAGATCTGAAAAGAGCTATTTTCTTGTGTGTGTGTGCATTGGTGTGCATGTGTGTGAGAGAGTTTTTATATCAGTTAAAGTGCATTCAGAGAAACAGGAGGGGGCAGGAAATATTGCTGAATGGTAAAGCGGTTTGTTTGTGCCAGTGTGTGTCTGTGTTTGTTAGACAGAGAGAAAGAAAAAGAGAACAGACAGGGAGAGGGGAATGGAGAGAGAGAGGGAGGGAGGCCCATCCACAGACGCCTCGGGCTGCAGGGGCTTAACTTCATTTCCTTGGACAGACATAATGGCAGATATTTGCATATCCTATGTACACAAAGTCAGTGGCCAAATATCTTCTCATCCAAAACACTGCAACTAACCTTGCTACCAGCAGATACTGATCTTTTTTAAGGCAGCATCCCAAACCTAAATAATCCCCTTCATCCTAAACTGGAATAACCAGAAGCAGGAGTTTCATTTTTCCTGGTTATTTAGAGTAAAATAAATTCATTAATCGTCGTATATGCATGATAATATATTGGCCAACCCTGTCTCCTTGAAATTATGTTTATATACACCAGATCTGCAACAGCAAATATGTTTTCAAAAGAACATAATGCTGCTAAATTTACATTTATAATCATTATCAACATAAAGAAAAAACATTTTTCATGAATGTATGTCACAAAATGTTCACGCTTACTGTAACATATCTGCAAAACATTAATTGACAACATTTTGTATTTGTTTTCCTGCTCATAGATTATGGACATAATTGTATTCTTGTAAAAGTCAGCAGTTGAGACAGGATGTGTTTACTTTATTAACATTTAGTCAATCCTTTCCCCAACTGATCTTTTGCTAACTTTAACCAAAGAACTTTTGTTGCTTTAACCACACGCGGGACTCAAAATGTGAACCCTGATCTCGAGTGTCAAAGTCCTGCACTTTGTATGCACACCCCTGCACACTCTCCAGCCTAAAACACTCCCTATGACATGCACGCGGTTCAAGAACATACAACATTTCCAGAAGACAGGGCTGCATTCTCTTTTTAATAGAAGTAAGTAAGTAAGACACCGTACTTGGTGCATAAACTGAGGTGTTTTCCCAAAATGTGCCTCTGAATTATAGAATAAAATAAAATTCCTTTAA
This sequence comes from Nannoperca obscura, assembly GCA_036024295.1. Classification (NCBI taxonomy): domain Eukaryota; kingdom Metazoa; phylum Chordata; class Actinopteri; order Centrarchiformes; family Percichthyidae; genus Nannoperca; species Nannoperca obscura. The sequence goes on from JAVQJL010084011.1 coordinate 2,461, forward strand.
AAATGCTATATGTACATTCTCCAATGGCTACTTAGTTAACAATTATACATTTATGTCATACTCGTCACATAAAATTTTTCTTTGCTGTTTGACGACCCTGATGAAGGCCAAAGGCCAAAACACGTCGGCCTCAGAGTAAAGTTGCTCTAAATACTACAATTGTTTGGTCTTAGAATAAACATTCTCTTTAGGGGATGAACAGCTGTTTAATCTGTCATGATTTTTGTTAATGACATGGAAGAGATTTCCCCGCTTTGCTTCTATAAATCACCTCCTGCTTAGATCTCCTGACTGGAACATTCTTCAACTTTGACCTTTGTGGGACCCAGAGGTCGTCGTCACGGTGGCAACTAAGACGCCCAATGCTCTCTGTCTTAATTAAAAAGCATTATTTACTCAGAGAAAATTTCTTTTTCTCTACCTTTGACCTCTCTCTTCCTTTCCCTTTCTCCTCCTCATCCTCCTCCCTCTGCCTCAGTTAACTGTCGACATGCTGGAAAAGCCCACATCTTCCGAGAGACACATGCGCTCTTGTGACACATTGTGCTGAGCCGGTCGTCTCGGCCGAGGTGCTACGTATGTGTGTGAGTGTCTGTGTGTGTGTGTGTGTGTGTGTGTGTGTGTGTGTGTGTGTGTGTGTGTGTGTGTTAGAGAGAGTGTGTGCAGCAGGGTTAAGCTCTCACAGAAGACAAAGCCACAACCTTCGAGGCTGCTAAGCAACAATGCTGCCTAGTAAAGCCTCATCAGGGCACCGTTTAGCAGAGGATTAGGAACTATTACACACACATAAACACACACACACACACACACATACACGTAGCCTCATCAACTCATTAATTCAAACCCCATACCACTTTATGGTTTATTTGTGTGTGTGTGTGTGTGTGTGTGTGTGTGTGTGTGTAAGACCTGAAGTTCACTTATTCAACTCTCAATCAACTTGTCTTGACTCTCCTTCTCAGTGGAATGATTATTTCTCTCTCTCTCTCTCTCTCTCTCTCTCTCTCTAGCTTCATACTCAAGCATAACCACATTTTAGCTGTGGAATCAGTGACCTGTTCGCTTATCCTCCCATCACCCCATCCCTTCATCAACCTCTCTTTCATCAGATTTTTGTCCAGCAAAGAGAGAGAGAGAGACAGAGAGAGAAAGGTAATACAACACAAATGTATTTGTTCACCTTTTGCAAAATGTAGACAATGAAGGCATAGAAATTAAATGGAAAATAAAATGTATCAAAATAAAATAGAACAATATAAAAGAAAAAAGAAATGTAAAACAATAATAGACAAATTATACATACGATAATAAAGTAACATTTCAGTAACAGATAAACATAAAAAAGGCCCAAATAGGATCAAATCTAATAACAGAATGTAACATGGTACTAGTTGCAAGGACTGTTGTATTAAAACAATACAAAATGTTGTATCTTTTGTATTGCTTTACTTTTAAATTGTTAATCTTTTTAACCTTTGCTGTATTTTATTACCCTGTAAAGCACATGAAATTGCCCTGCTGTGTGAAATGTGCTATACAATTAATTTCCTATTAGACTTCATTAGTTTTAGCTAGATGTAGCAAATACACTACCAACTGACTGTAGGTATTTATTTTGTTGGTTTGTAGTAGTATGATGTCACCTGATCTGTGACCTGTGTCTTATGCTGAGTCTGAAATCCCTCATTCCCTATTCCCTATTGAGCAGTAAATCAAGGTTTCAGACAATTCTGAGTCATCATCGTGTTGAGTCATTGCTGACAGGTGTAGAGTCAGACAACGTTAATTTTCTCATCTATAAAATGCAAAGTATTGCATTGTGGGAGGTAATTTTATTGTTTCATCTATGAATTTTTGAGGATACCATGTAGTGCAGAATTTGGACAGTGAAATAAGATGGCGGGTGCACTGTATAATAACTAAGGAGTTATTTTAGACACGTGTCTGGACTTTATTGTGTTATTCTTCACATTTGTGTGATATGTAATGTCATGCTGTCATTCTCATAATATTGAATGAACTAAACTAAGCAAAACTAAACTACAAAATAGTGGTTTTGGTAAACGAAATTCAGGCAGAAAGAACATTTACTCTATATCTTACTAATATATGACATATGTCACACTTGACCTCAGCCCAGTTTTATTTATTTCTCAAAGCCCTAAACCACAGTGCTGAGCAAAGGTTAAACACATTCATTAAATACTCACAAACACACACATGCACACGCATACACAGATTTTCCAAGCCCCAAAAAAGTGAAAACATAATTTTCATAATAGCAGGTTGAGCAAGTGTTCATTTATAGCAGTACTGTTGCATGAAGCAAAGTCGGCCCAGTTCGCACATACCTTCTGACCTCCAAATAAAACTTAACAAAATTCCACTTCAGAGGTTCTCAAGGGTTGTTGTGTTTTCTAAAAATAAAAATACACTGTAGGGGGTGCAGAAGTAGACACAGGATTTAATATTGACCAAACAGCCCTAAATAGTATTTGCTTCGCCTTCGTGGTTGTCATTCATTCTGAATGACTTCCATACGTCTGACAAATCTTTGTGGCTGCAACGGCGCCAGTTTGGCCTATTTTTTTTCTTTGTCATTTAGCAATTTTCTGTTGATTCTCAGAGTTTTGTTTCCTACTCTGTCCACTGTGGGTTTCATGTCAGTCTATATCTCAATGGGGGGTGACAATTATAAGACAATATCACGAATGCTGTTGTGCCGAATGAAGTGTGTTTGTTCAGTGAAGATGTGAAGACAACAAGCGACCTTCGGCTAAACACATTCACCTGGAGAGCAGAGGCTCACACACACACACACACACGCATAGACAGAGGCTGCTTGTCTGCGACAGTAGAGCGAGAACAGTATATCCGAGTTGTATTTTTACCTCGGCCCACATGCTGAGCCGTATGCCAATTCTCGGCCTTGAGAAACTCACACACACACAGACGTACATGCAGACACACACCCTTAGACACGACAGGTCAAGCCCAGCCAACCACCGTAGCAGCCGCAGAACATAAACAACTTTCACACACTCTCTGAATCATCTGAGCATTTCAATATTGTTTTAGATAAATATATTCAGCCACACATATAAATATATGCAACCATAATTATTCCCTGAGACCACAAATGACCATGACGAGAAGTTAGTTCCCACAGTTTCAGCAGCATTGCAGCCCAGCCCTACAGTACTGGGAATCCACAGCTCGGTATAGAGTACAGACCAGATCAGGCTGTGAGTGAAGCGTGGAAGGTGCTTGACGACAACAAACAGCGGTTCGCTGGTTTGAATGCAAACTGGTACGCTTATGTTCTGTGACTGAAACGATTTTCTGCCTGTGAAACACAAAATGTAACTTCAGGAGAGAAACCTGTTTCCACGTTTCGCTGCTTATACCCCCCTCAGTCTGTCTTGCTCACTTTCTCCTCTTCATCCTCACACACACACACACACACACACAAACACACACACCCACACATCTCTCCCAGTGGGCAGCAGCTGTTGGAGTGCTAATCTCCATTAACTACTGAACTGGCTTGTATGGAGAAGGCCATGTAAAATCTGTTCTCTCACTCCTCTCACTCCTTTATCCAAGTGAAACACCACGGCTGCGTCATCGAGAAAAACAGATTTTTTTCCTCTGCTTTACAATGTCTGCTAAATATCTCACCATGTCATTTTAAGTCATAGTCAATGACCTGTACAAAGCTTGTGGTGATGCACTCAAACACACCAACAATTACTCTGAATGATCTCAGGCTATCTTTTCAGTGCTCTCGTTAAACCAAACACATGAGAAAATGAACCATATTTCAGATGACAGTGCTGAGCGATTGAGTGACAGATAGAAAAAGAGAAATAAAAAACAGGACTTACAGTCTGTAAAGCTTTGTCGTTCCCAGGAAAAGCAGCTCGGGGAAGACGGCCAGATTATTCCGATTCAGGCGCCTGGAAAAATACAGCATAAATTAGGGAATTAACTCTACCTATCCCCTTCCCAGACAGTGTGGGTTACATGTGTGTATAATTAGCTTTTTAAACAGAGATTTGTGTTTCATAACATAACTAATTATGTTATGTTATTTTGATTGTAATGCAACTCGGTACAGTTAGAGAAAGTATAAAGGATTAGGGAGATTGATGGAGACACTTTTTTTTAAAAACACACACATGTAGATACGCCAAAAAACAGACTCTGGGGTTACCCCTGATTTAAGGGGTACAACATGGCTGCCAGACAAACAGAAGGAAGAAGGACGAAGGGAAGGCGGGGGGAGGAAGACGAGAGAAGGGTTCGGATGAAGGGGAACGGGGGGGGACTTCTGTTTTTTTTTTTTACCACAAAGACGGAGGAGAGGAGATGATGTGGGAAAAACAAACAGGCAGTCTGGCCGGACTACCGAATGTGTGAAAAGGACCCCACTGAGTAAACAAGGCCCTCACAGAGGAAGAACTTGAAACAACCCGTCATCACACACACACACCCACACACACACACACAGACACACACACAGAGGAGTTGAGAGAACTCGGGTGAGTTTAATAATCTGGGTACGATCATTTAACCCTGGTTGAGTGGAGTGAAGAGGTTTGTGTGCGGGTGTGTGTGTGGTTGTGCCTTGATGTGAGTCACATGAGAGTGAGGCAACTGAGTGACACAATGAGAGACAGGCTGCTGAAACAGTTTAACCCTGACACACACACTCGCTCACACATTGACAGGCCCAGCGACGGATGCTGTGCTGGCTGCTACTGGAGGTGAATGAAGAGAGGGAAGAAAAAATGAGGAAAGAGGCAGAATGAAGAAAGAGTGACAAACTAATAAGAAAAGTGAAAAAAGCCATCATTTACACACACAAACACATATAAATTCTAAAAGTGTCGCAGACTTAATTCAAACAAAACACTCCAAAAACAACACTAACTCCATTTAAAACTCCTCTCTTTAAACCTCTCAATTCTTCCTCTTAACCCTCATCTTTCACCTCTTTTTGCTTCACTATAAGCCACTGTGGAGTCTCCTTAAATAACGTCACCCCCTCTGTGCCCATCTTCTACCCACAAGTGCACAAATATATGAATGTGCTTGCGCACGCGCACGCATATTCGTACTGCACAGTTACATCAGAGGCCACTTAAATATTTAACATCCCCTAGAAACGATGTTTCTGAATTATTCACTCCTCTTCCGTTAACGCCGGCTCTGGCGGCTAAGAGCCCCACGTGGTCCCGTGGAGGGGCCCACTCCTCCTGCGGGTTCTGCCCAGCCATGAGCGCCTGTTAGTGGGCTAGACCTCCCATGGGTGAGTACGCAGACTGGTGCTGGAGGTGGGGAGGAGGAAGGAGGACAGAGAGGGGGTATGAGCTCATCCTCTTAAAATAGATGCGATGCTGTCAGACTAGGAGACTGAGAGAATGAAGTAAAGACAGTGAAGGTTTCCTCTTTATTATTTTCCCCATAACTTGAGTAACTGTCTGATTACTTCAACAATCATTTTAACACCTTGACCATCACATCTTGCTCATTTTAGAGTCATAAAAGTAATAAAAGTCATTAAAAAAAACAATAATTGCATGAATTAACCATGTCATGTACACTGCATTTCTTTTCATGCTATCATTTCATACATCACAGAGGACACAAAGTAACTGGATGAAATCATGTTATTTTATCTTCTCTGAGGGAAACAGCATTTGTGTTACAGCTACTTCTGCAAATGACACAACTCAAGAAGCTCCAAAGTGACTGCTTCACCCCTATAGACTTTGATAAACCTATCGATTCTTTTTTTGATTCATCGTTTGACCTATGAAACATCTATAAAAGTAGAGAATAATGTCCATCACTATATCTGACATCTGGAAAGCTGAGAAATGGAAACCAGGCAATTACTTCTTTTTTTAAATAAACTTCTTAAATGATGAACCGAATATCATTCATTTTCTGTGTATTGACTAATCGTTTCAACTCTACCCATCACACGTCTGGAAGAAGAACTAAAAAGGTGGAATCATTGTTATGACTGTCCCCATTGCTCATACCGGCGTGACCTTGGCGTTGATTCAGACGGTCTTCAGCTCAGTAGTTGCTGTTGCTGGTTCCCACTATTACTTTGAACTTAGTATAAAACTGGATCTATGTGCGAATGGTTAATAGCTCATCTGCAAATCATGAATATTTCTGTGGCATACATGGCCTTTCAGTAACCTTTGAGCACAGTAACATACTGTATATCAATGTCGAGCTGACAACGCTGCTCTCAGTCACCAGTGAGGGGAGCTCCATTGCAATAAGCAACTGATTCTGACTCAAATAATCTAGTCGATCGTAGTGATTTAGGGGTTTGTTTCTTGACCTGGAGGAATATATCTTTGTGGGTGTGCATGCACATAAACACCCTCAGAGCACTTCCACAGTTGGGCTTCATTAGTTAAAGTCTGACTGAAAGTGAGTGAAGACTGAGTAGCTGGTAGTGTGAGGTGCGAGAGTCACTCCAACCAGTTAATGTCACACCGCAGCGTGGTGATAATCCCTGCAGTCATAAACAGATGCTAGAGGGCCACAAACCACACAGTAAACACACTCACACACACACACACACACACACACACACACTCCCGCAAACACATACAGTGTGCAAAACCTTGATACATACATGCACGCGTACCCATACACACATTAAAGACAGAAACACACACACACACACACAGTCCCAACACCTCAGAGCTAGATGTGGAGTATTACAGACTTGCACAGTGTGACTGGGAAGGAAATAACAAACCACCTCAGAAACCAATTACGACTCCACCAATTCCACTGCTGCCATAATAAACATTTTAGACTAACAATCTGTCACACACACACACACACACACACAGAAAGAGAAAGAGAGAGTACTGTTACCATAGTTATAAACCAAACCTTGTGGACGTTTCTGTGACCCAGAGAAACTGTCTTTACTCGGAAACCACTTCAAACCGACCAGTGTGTGTGTGTGTGTGTGTGTGTGTGTGTGTGTGTATCTACTCCAACATGTTCATGTATTTGGTTCAGGGCTGGTGCATCTAAAGTAAACCATCATTCACCAGAGATTTATACACTCTAATGGGATTCAAACACTAATGACATATAACATGTCTGCCCTTAAACGCAGAATCCAGTCTTCCCACCTGACCCATCATTCACGATCAGCACTTTTGAAGAGCTTTAACCTGAACTTTGAGCATGTTTGCTACTAAATGATGTTTACCAACAAATATAACAAATGTTTGCTGCCGACAGATGGGAACCCAGGAAAATCTATCTTACTTTTTAGACAGAACTGCTGTGGTGAAAAGGGCTTTTTGTGTGTCTTCACAGTGCAGATAATTTCAAGCTCTGCTGCTCAATAAAAATGACAAAACACTTTAAACTTTGCACTGAAATGATCAGCGAGAACAATGTTATCACTCACCCGCTTCAGAGCTAATCATTTAGCACTAATCCAGTGCTTTTCTTTGAATTCCATATCCCGCTATGTGGGATCACTGTTATCTTTTTGTAAGTCAGATTGCACACAACACCATCACTCAGTTTGAGGTTTAATTATCTAGCTTGTAATCACAGTTGATGGATAAATCTCACTACCTGTAATCAGTTTTACAATTATTCATCACTGTTAAAATGATCTTTGACAATGTGATCACTCAATTACAGGCTAATTATCTAGGGCTTTACCTCACTGCTGTTCTTTGAAACCGTTGCCTCAGTGCCTGTAATTACTGTTTTGTTTCTCTCTGCATATCTGTGGCTGTTATCACCTTCAATCTCACAGACTCTGAATTGGATAGGGACAGTAAACCAGTCAAATGTGAGAGGAGGGTAACAGGATTAGGAACTCCTCTCTTTCCTATTCTTCGTCCACAGGGAGAGAGTAGAGAATGTATGGCATTCCTATATGCACAGGACAATAGAGAGAGAGAACACGATGGGTGGGTATGGAAGAGGGAAGTGGGTTTTAGGGGGGGGGGGCAAACTCAAGATAAACCAGTACTGACAGAGCGGCCTTGCGTAAGTTAATGCACATGCACGAGTGTATCCATACCCATGCATGTGTTTGTGTATGTGCATGTGTGTGTTATGACATGCCTATCTCCTCCACACCTCCCTCGACCACCTACCCCTCCTCCATACCCCCCAGCTACTGCCCCACACCTGACCCCACCCTGCCCAGCCCTGCAGGGCCTGTCGCAAAAAAAAAAAGGATGAGAAGGGGAACCGTTTTCCACCCCTGTGGGGGGCAGTCACTGTGGATCCGTCAGCCCAGCTTAGGGCCCTCTCTCTCTGGGCAGCAGTGCCCAGCAGGCCCCCTCCAGCCCCCCAAAGGATGGAGGCCTTTGAAATGAGCCCCCAGACTCCAGACTCCGGAGACGTGCCTTTGTCCGGCGGCCACGGGGGGGCATTGATGACTGACTCAATCTTTGTGTTTGTGAACATGCCACGCCACAGATGCTGAATTACAGTTGAAAACCTTCGCGAGGACAACAGAAAACAGCCATGTTGTGTCAGAAAGTAAGCCACTGTCAAAGGTGTTTGTTGACATCACATGCAAGACGAAAGCGCGAGAGACGACAAGATGCGCATGCATAGTCTGAGAGTAGATGTGCAAGACTTTAAATGCTATTGCTGTTTACGTACTAGTCTGCACTGTATGTGCAAGAGTGTGCTGAGGCCTGTTTTGCACATATATATGCATGAGAGACTGTATTTACCAGCATGTAACATCTCTTTACAGAGGGTAATCACTATCAAAGTTTACTGTTAAAGCCGGACCACATGTTGTTAAATATTGCCCTCTTTTTCTGCACCTGTGAGCAGAAATTCCCTGATCTGCTTAGCTGGACAGAACCCAGCATTGGTTGCATGAGAAACACCAGCAGATTCCTTATAGTGGCCCACAGAGCCTCTCTCTCTAGCAACCAAAAGAAGCCGTATTGCAGCCGAGAGTGGAGAAAAACCAGGCACGACACGCCCGAGACAAGAGCAGCCAGGGAATCACGATATTTAATCCTTTTCATCCAGACAACTCCTGAAAAATGTGTCCAAAACAGCTATCAGAAAGATTAACCACCTTCATTTGATTTTGCGCTGTCTGTGTATGTTTACAGGTGGATATCGCTGTGTATATGCAGGTATGTGTGTGTTTATGTAAACGCGTGTGTAAGCAGCGAGGATTTTTACGTGTCTTTAATTAAAAGCTTGTCTCTAAGCCTCCTCAGACTCTGTCACAGCCTGCTGCATTCCAGTGTGTCAGTGGCTGGCAGTCACACAGATATATGGACAGCTCACACATCAAGCAAAGTTGAGTGTCGACACAATGGACATATAAGCAGGCAGGGGTCCACATCCCCCTTCTGTCTTGCTCTCTCACCCACTACCAAGACTTAATTATGCCATAACTGCCTTGGGGGCTGGATGCTGAATACCAGTGATTCCAGCACAGCGCCATAACAACCTTCCTCAGTGACCGCGCTGTGATGCATTTTCAAAATGTTCCTCTTGGACTGAGACGATGGCAGCCGCAGATCCTGATGGTCAGGTTGAACTTTTGTGAAGACATACCGATTGGGGGGGAGGGGGGAGGGTCTCTGAATAGCTTCAATTTTATGTTAGGGCCTTCAAGGTCACCAGGTCTCAACCCAACTGAACTCCTTTAAGAGATTGTTAAAGAGACCACTTTTTGTGCATTTTATTGCTGGCCCAGATAACAACAAATAGTGGTCCTACTCTGATGACCACAGACTAGCTGTCGCTAAAGTTTGTTTTTGTTTTCTCGCATTTTCAAAACTTGAGGGACAGCACAAATTGTGTCCACAGCGCGACGATTCACCAGGTATTCACACCACAATTTGACATCCGCTCAAAATGGATATTGTACTATTAGACGCAGATTGTGACCAAGATTTTAGTAACCGCATCTCAAACGATGTGACGTGAAGTCACCTTGCAGGATCGCTGATATAGCCCAGTATGTAGTTAGACAGTTAGACAGTCTGCCATTAGACAGACTCCACAGACTTGCAGAATCTTGCAGACAAGAAGTGACGGCCCAACACCTTAGTATGACACTTTATGTTGGTTTTTCCTTTCATTTGTCACCTATCATGTGCATTTCCACATATACGTAATTGGACATGTGTATCTGCTTGGTACGCTAATGTTTTCGAGGATCCTGAAATGTGAGGCGCATAAAATGGTGGCTGCTTTGACTGAAACATTTTTACTCACAGTCTCTCCAGCTCCTTCAGGTCCTGGAAAGCTCCTCTCTCGATCATGGAGATTTTGTTCTCCATTAGCTGCCTGAAGGAGAAACACCAGGAGAGAGTGTGACAATAAGAAATTGGACTGAAATAAAAGAGAAAGAGAGTGATAGAGAGACACATAAAGAGCGTTAGAGCTGACAGAGTGACTTGTGCAATGACACCGTGAGAGGCCAACGAAAAGGAGAAAGATGGCCGGATGGAGCCACAGATAAGAGAGAGAACAAGAAGAGAAGGTGAAGGAGAGTGAGATAGGGCACGAGAGAGAGGCAAAGAGACTGACATTGGAGAGGAGAGGGAGAGATGGAGAAGATAGGCGGCGGTGGGTATGAAAAAAAAAGAGGACAAACTGATAGGTGGAGATTGAAAGTGATCGAATGTTGAAACAGCAAGAGAGAGAGAGAGAGAGAGAGAGAGAGGGAGAAGACAATCAGCAGTGGGTCGATGGAGCCCCAGAATTGACTTTAAAACTGACCCATCTGTTGGACAGCGACTCATCTATCAACCAATTTACTCTCTATCTAACCACATAGCTGTGACTACTCATTCACTTACACTAGCACAACTCCCCCAGGAGCACTGTGCTGACCAAGCCAAGCAGCTACACACACACACACACACACATGCACACTCACACACACATATTTGTATAGGCTATATGGTCTACACTCATGATAAAGCCGATATAACTGGTTTGTACATTGAAATTAGGGCTGCAGCTAACTGTCAGTGTTATTTATTACCGATTATAGGCCTATTGCTGATCTTTTTCTTGATTTGTCGTCTATACATGTAAAACATTGTGACCTAGTGCACAAAGTGACGTCTTAAAAATGCTTGATTTGACCAGCCATCACTGACTGTCATATATGACAAAAAGAGAAGCATATCCTCACATTTGAGAAACTGGACGCTGGACATTTTGCTTGACTACAAATGAATTAATTATCAAGAGTACTTGCCAATAAAGTGGTTTTTGAATTACTAATCCACTAATTGTTGCAACTCACTAATTGAAATTCAAATAGCTGAGGTTGTATGTGAGGCAGGTAGAACACAGGAAACAGCTAGCATGGAGACTGCAGTGCACACACGCATTAACAAACACTCAATTAAGGACATAATCTCCGGAGGAATTCCAACAATGTGTATTCTCTGCCATTCACTTTTAGCAACTGAATAGCACACGCGCGCGCACGCGCGCGCACGCACAATCAGAGCAGGCTATCCCTGGCCCACTCTTTAACCTGGATCCATCCCAGGTAAGAAGCCTGTTCTTACTTGACTCTTTCCTTTCCTTCCTCCCTCCCTTCCAGCTGCATTCCTCCCTCCGCGGTTACACCTAACGACCGCTATCTCTTTCCCTCTTTGCCCGGTGGTTAAAATAAGCGCCTCCTGACACTTCCACTGGCAGATTAACGCGACAGCATTAACAGGTGCCACTGCTAGTCTGTTTAGACATACTGGGCTCAATGGAGCCGCCGCTTCCCACGACTAGACGCAGTGCCGCATGCGGCAGCTCCAGGGCTGGATGAGCCTGATGCTGAACAGGACTAGAAACTGTTCAATCTCTGCGTGTCGTGGTCTTTTTTTGGGGGGGGAGGGGGGGTTGTAATTGCGAGGTGCTGCTTGTCACAGCTCTTCGTGAGGGTATACATTTTTTCTTTTGCATCTTGAAAAGGAGGAGAGAAAAGAAAGGAGGGGATAAAATAGGTTGAAGAAATACACTTACAACACCCGCAGATGTCTCAGTCCTGCAAAATCCGCCTTGGTGATTTTAGTGAGGTTGTTTGCATTCAGATCCCTAGAGAGAGAAATGGGCGAAGAAGGGACAGTCAGTTAATGAGATATTAATAAAACAAGGACAAAGCAGGTGTGAAGGTCTAATGGAGGGGTTTTGTTGAAACTTGGTGCGCAGTGGCCAATGCAGAATTGTCATCTGAGCGTCGGAGAAACTGAGAGGAGCTGTGGCACATTTTAATTTCAACAAGGGGTCTCTGACTAATAAAACACAGCCTGTTTAAATCAAAGCCCACTTGTCCAAATCCGTTTTTGATTAACTTGCTGGTCTCCAGACAAACCGATGTGGTCTACGGAGGCTGAGCTGTAACGCAACAGTGCGAAACCACCGACACAACCTCAGCATTGAACCCAACTTCAGCTCCGCGATCGACAATAACGCGTCCTTCACATTAACAGGCAATAAAAACTTTAGTGTTTTCACAGTTTACACGACAAACCATCATTTACATCAGTTGGATTTAGCAGTATTTCCAGATCCTAATGTGTAGTTTCTGACATGTTCGTTCAAATATAAAGCCCGTCGCAAAGAGAAGATCCTCCTAATACGCGATCAGCATGCCGTTTAAAATGCCGAAATATACAAATGTAACGACAAAAGTACCAATCAAAATTTAAGGAACATTATGTGTTTAAAAAGCATTGGTGGCGATATCATTTGGGGTATCGAATACCAAAAAGTGTGACAAGATTAGCACAAACTCTTCCAACCCCCTCAGGAGAAGCACCGCTTTATTACATATAACATTAAAAAGAGCATAAGTCGGATCAGGTCAGCGCACACTTGTTCTCCACCATCACTGACACACAAAGAAATAGATGACATTTTTGTGGTTTCCCTGTGAAGTGTGTCCAAATGTTGTTGGGAAATGTTATGTGCAGATTAAAGCAAACCTGCGCTTTTCAAGCTTCTCCCCGCTCGGTACTTACAGTCTCTCGGCGTTGCGGGGTATGTTCCTGGGCACGCTGCGGAGCCCTTGGCCGTGACAATCCACTGTAGTCCCGGTGCAGGAGCACTGGGCCGGACAGGGCTGGCCGTCCGCTCTGCTGTGCAGGACCAGTACCAGAACAGCCACCAGCAGCCCCAGCACAGTCGCAGGGGAGCGGCCAGGGCCAACGGGGCTCAGAGCTCCCACCATCACTGCGGCAAGTGGGGGCCAATATGAGACCCACAAAATACTAAGAAAATACACGGGCGTTAAAAGATAAAAGCCCTAAAATCCCCGAAAGAGCTCACCAAACTCTGCACGCAACTCCCCCTTTCCGTTGTCCTCCCTTTTCAGATGCGAGTTTCTGTAATTTCTCTTTTTGAATTTACATTTGGGTCTTCTAAGAGGGGTAGATGAGTGAAAGCTGTGAACCGGGAATTTGGTCCCCCTGGGTAGGGAGAGGGGAGGTCGACGAGGCGGTGGACCGGCTCTCTGGCTGCGCTACAGCGGCGCAAACTTCCACATGTCCCCGGCATGCGGTGCCCAAATCCCCCCGGTATGTGTTGTGTCTGTGTACGTATATGTGCGGAAACAAGCCAGTGAAGCACCTCGATCCTTGATCTGATTCCAGAGAAACGCACTCTCACACACACTTTAGCGCACACACACATACGCGCACACACACACGTATACACACACACACACACACACACACTCCAGGTGAGGCTGTCTTGGTTATTAATTCACAACACGCGTCCGAAGAGGAAGCGGCGGCAGCTCTCGGTTTTCCCAAAGGTCACCGCAGTGGAGAGATATTGATCCCGATCATGTATCAATTGCCGATCAGTGGCAATGGTGTAGGCAATCTGAGGGAGGAAAAAAGCCCCGTGAAAGACCAGCGCGCAATACTATAATCCAACTCTGCGTGGTGCGTCAAAGCGCTGCTCCCGGGAGTGTGTGATAGGCAGAGAGAGGGAGAGAGAGAGAGAGAGGGAGAGGGACGGGAGCGGGCACGTCTTCTGCTGCGTCTGTCCAGGCCACTCTCTCTCTCTCTCTCTCTCTCTCTCTCTCTCTCTCTCTCTCTCTCTACCTCTCTCTTTCACACACACATAAACACAAACACACACACACAACAAGCACTGCGTTTTCCCTCGAAGCAGTAGCAGGTTTCCAACTGGCCGTTAGTCAAAACGCAACAGTTTGACCTCGGAAGGGGACTTTCGTTCTCACTGCAGTGTCCCGGTCACCTGATGCCTTATTTATCTGGCCTCAGGAAGGCGACAGAGCTTCTTGGTGAAACCGAATGTGAACAAAATGGGGAAAACCCATCTGATTTTTAAATTTCTACGACTGAGAAACAATGAAGTGCTGCTTCTAAGACACGTGTTGCTCTTTTTATAGGTGAGACCTCGGTGTCCACTTAAAGGACACGTTAAAACGACACCTGTCCCCTGATGGACATGTACACTTGTTGTCACTGGGCTCTCAGGATCACTTTCATATGAAAACGCAAATGAAGTTATCTTTAATCATTATACATAGAATGAGCTTCAATTAGCAAATGGGACAGTATTTGTCGACCTCATAAATTAATAAGTTCCTTTAAGTTAGAGGATCCAGTGAAGTGGAGAGACATGGAAGACTTTCCAGCAATTATACATCTGACTCTGTCAGAAACTCTTTCTTCCTCTTGTTTGATGAAGATCAATGCAACAAAACAAAGTAGGTTTGACTCACATCTGCTTTTGACTGATGTTTTATAATGGCAGTATGTGCCCGGCATCAGTTACTTTAATGTGTCCCTGTAGTGAATGCAGTTAATCAGCCATTGGCTTAGTTTACTCGCAGAGCTTAAACTAAGATATATTATCAGTTGTGCAAAGTAATTAAGTACATTTACTCAAGTTGTACTTAAGTACAATTCTGAGGTACTTGTACTTTACTTGAGTGTTTCTGCTACTTTATACTTCTACTCCACACTACAATTCAGAGGCAAATGTTAAACTTTATATTACATTTATTTGATAATTTTTGTTACTAAAGTGACTTATATCTTAGAAATATTTATACTAAAAACATCAAAGTTATGTGCATATGAATGCATCAATAATGTTAATTCAGTAATATAATAAACTAAACCTTTACTCTTGGTACTTTAAGTATATTTTGATGCTAATATTGTATAGTTAGGGTTACTTTTGAATGCAAGACTTTTACTTGTAACAAAGTATTTCTACACTGTCGTATTGCTAATTTTAAAATACTGTAAAATACTTGAGTACTTCCTTCACCACAGCTATAAACCTACTTTATAATTCCTGCAATATTTTTACAATATTATTATAATATAATATTGTTGTTTACAATATATTTAGCGTCACTGTTTCAGTCATTGTTTCGAGCCAAAAAGAGGTGAGTTGTGTGGACTTGTAATTTGTGATTTTTGGCAATATAAATAAAGTTGACATGATTACATCGTTTGTATCTGATGTTTCATTATGGGTTTTACTTTACTAAATTTTTGTAGTTCAGTAACCTTACTACTAGATTCCAATCCTTAATGGATTCACACTGGTGGATTACAATGCAGAAATATTACAGTGATTCTTCATTCGGGATGAGTGACAGACATATCTCAAGAAGATGACAAATCTGTGGTGAAGCGGGTTTTACTGTCTCTGTCTCTTGATCCCTCCCTGGCTCCCAAGACAGAAGACAAACAGCTGTGTGTGATTCTAATGCCAATGTGTGTTTGTGTGTGTGTGTTTTGTACTGTTTCCCCGCATCCCTGCATCCCACACAAAAACACACTCCCTCAATCACAAATGCATACAATCAGTCAGACGGTGTACATCAGGAAACTTAGGAAACATCTGACATTTTTGTAAAAGTCTTTAAGAGCAAGAAAGGGGATGAGACAGAGGAGCATGACAGCAGACATTTGGAGGAGGACGAGGAGGAGGAGGGCAGAGGCTGGTCATTAATGGTGGTGTATCATAGCTGAAGTGAGGAAAGAGAGACACAAGAAAGGAAGCAAAGGGGAGGACATGGAAGGTGACCCCTATCTCCTGCAATACAACTAGGCTTCAGGGCATGCAGTCTGTTTAGACACAACCTAACCTGCTAACCTGACCTGCCCTAGTCTTACACACACACACACACGCACACAAAAACCTCAGCGATTGCCTCAGATTACACCTAAAGCCCAGGTCAAACTATAAGATTGTTTAAATCTTGCTAAGGGCAGTGAAGACTGACTGACTGGTTTGCAAGTGATGCAGAATTTGTGCAGAATATCGCAATATTTTACTTAAATTTTAGAGATAACATTTTATTTATATAGCCTAAAATCCCAACCTTGCCCCAAAGACCAATGCAATCTATACAACATATTACTCCCTTTGTCCTTAGACCCCCGATAAAGAAAAGGAAAAAGAAACATACAAAACAAAAAACAAAAAAACAAATCCTTTAACAAAATAAAAGGCAGAAACCCCAAGAAGAGCAACAGAGGAGGGATTCCCCTTCCAGGGCTAGCAAACTTTCTAGATGCCATATATACACATGTATACAAAAATTATGACATTACTGGGTAACATCAATTTGTTTTTTTTTGTCCTTTCAAGCTTCATCATTCAGAATCTCCAGGTTACAGAGAATGACAAACACATGCCGCCTTCAGGGCACAGTTGACATATTTGTATTTCAAGCTTTGACATGTTGCAAAATAACTTCCTGGATGTCCAAGAGAATAAAGTCACAATGACGACAACATTGTCAAATTTAGAGCCCTCCATTTGGTGGAGAGGACGTGTGCATGTCACAATTACATGTGAGCCTATATATTATAGCCTGGTTCTGCATAACATTTCTTTTTCTATTTGGATGGTGGAAAGCAGAAATCTTTTAAAATCAAAGTAAAGCAAAAATGACACAGAATCCCATGACAGGTGTCATGTTTTTGAAGTTTTTACATTTTATTCTTATGAAGTGAAAATGTAATTAACCCTCCAGGTGACATGAACAAAGATCTATTCTTTTCAGAGCTCAGGAAGTTAGATGACATTAGCATTGCCAATGAAGACAGGTGCAACTTGACGAACTTGATTTATGTTTCTCAGAAGGAGAGTATGGAAAACATCTACAGCCACAGCACTACACTGTTTTACCACACTGCACCAGACCAAGAGATTTTAATTTAAATATATTACACAGCGTGAGTGTTAAAGCAACAAATGTTTTTTTTTTTAAGAATCATTCTTTAGCCAAGGCCCTGACTCACTTCAGTGATTAGATCCTGTCAAGCTCACAGTTTGTGTTAAAATGATCTTTTTTGGTGAAGGCATAAAACAAACGATTATAAATGCAGACCACCTGTAGGGCACAGAAACAATAACAACAGATATTTGGACCAGTGAGCATGTGAGCTGCAGTAAATCCAATCCCTTTTAATTTTAGACTGAGTAGTGTTTGTTTATTGTACAAATAATAAACGAATGGAGCCTTTTTATATGTATTTTATACCATTGAAATGGCCCATCCCACATCCCATTGGATTAAATGTCATACAATAATACCCAACATAGAAAGACTTCCGCGAGTTGACATTCACAGTGAAAAGAAAGACAATGCATTTCTGCAAACCAGAAACTGCATAAGTTCTCTAAACAAAAACAATTGGAAGCATGCAATAATTACAAAGTCAAATCTTAAAGCCTCCTTCATATGTCTTTATAACCCTAACAACATAAAATACCCACGGATGCTGGATTTGGCTGGTTAAGAGGGTTGCAGAGCTGCTAATAAGAAGTGAATCTGTCTGACGGCTGTGATGTTGGTACTGCTCAATCTGGCCTGTTGATTTAGGAGCTGTTTGTGTTATCTTTGGTTTATGGCCATGCAGTAAAGCTGAAGGTGTGGGAGTCAGTATGTGTGTGTGTGTGTGTGTGTGTGTCAGGTCAGTTCAGCCACCTGGCCTCCGGACAGCTGCTACTGAGACAAATGCTGCTCAGAACTCATCCTACTGTACACACACACTCACATAACACACACCCATCCTTCTTGCAAATATTAATTTATGCACAGACAGTGCATTTCACACAGTGCAGCACACACACACACACACAGACAGACATACTTTCAAACAGTTTATTACATCTATTAATTAATTAACCATATTAATCAAATATGCTGTGGGCGTCTTCATTAAATCCACTTTGTTTGTGTGTGTGTGTGTGTGTGTGTGTGTGTTGCCTTATAATCACATTATTAAAAAACAATGATGTTTGTGTTTGGACTGGCACTGTCAACACAGAGGCTGGTTACACAGCTGCACTGAGACACACACACAAACAGACAGACACACACACACACACACACACACACAGACAGACAGACAGACAGACACAGACAGACAGACAGAGGGATGAACACACATTGCCACACCAAAACACACAAATAGCAACATTATAAAAACAAAAACTCCTCCTGTTTCGG
>JAVQJL010084015.1:0-18514 GCA_036024295.1 Nannoperca obscura
TCCTCCTCCTCCTCCTCCTCCTCCTCCTCCTCCTCCTCCTCCTCCTCCTAATCTGTGCCCTCCTGCTCTTTTGTGTGTGTTTGCCCTCTTGCCAGCCCGGTCCCTGTCTCTGTCCGACAAGGAGAGGTTTATTTTGAGTGGCTCGGCAGACTGCTACGTGAAGATCTGGGCCCTGAGCATTGGTATTCTTAACCACACACACACACACACACACACACACACACACTCACACACATACATACATATATATATATATTAAGGTAGACGGAGCCTCTGGGCTCTGTCTGGGAAATATTTATATCGTAATCAATTTATGCCAGTGTGCCATGTCAATTTGTATTGTCCCGTCACCTCCAGGGCAGTGTGTTAAGTCTATCTACACGTTCAACGCTGTGACTGCGCTCTGCTTTGTGCCAGAGGAAGACGGCTACATCATCACTGGGTCAGGTGTGTTTTTGTGTGGAGAGCAGGTGTGTGTGTGTGTGTGTGTGTGTGTGTGTGTGTGTGTGTGGAATAAGTAAGAGCTAGTGACACCGGAAAAAAATAATAATTGGAGTTAGATGTTGTCATATGACATCGTATTTGTATTATAGCTATCTACTTTTGTATATGTATGTGTTTAGTAGCAGACATGTAGATTTGTTTATATGTCTTTACTAATAAGTAGGCAGAATCTCACACAGTGGCGTCATCTGCCAGTAAGTTAGTGAGTGCATCGCAGGGCTTTCAGGCTGAATCAGAGAGATGGAGGCACACGGTTTAGGCAGTTAGGCTCAGGTGGATCGACCGTGACCAACAATAATGACTGCCAGCCGCCTGTCAGCACATGTTAATCTCACACCGTGTCACCCCTCAGACGGGGGGAAAGTTCAAGCCTGGAGCTGGCACACTTTCGAAAACTGCCAGTCAATCAACGCTCACCAGGAAGCAGTCACCTCCATCCAGGTGAGTGGGTCACTCACCTACTGGCGATGACATGCTGTCCACGCAGAGGATGCTCAAGCTGTTGTTGTTTTTTTAATGTTCAGCCTATTTTTAAGAACGTAATTTGACACAAAAACACGCCCATGTTTACTTGCTCTGTAGAAGCTGTCCAAAGTAGTTATAGAACTCTTAACTATAAATTTGTAAAAAAACGTCTCCTCGGGAAATCAAATAGCTATATTTCTACACCCTTATCCTCACACAAGCTTTCCTTGTTTATTGCTTTCGAATGGAAATCAAAGATATTTGTTGAGATGTAAGCTATGGAACACAGCCAATTTTAGAGAGCGTACTGTACATATTTTGAACAAAAAGGCTTTTTATGGATATTGAAATCCGGGGCTGCATTTGCACATTTTTTCAATTTGCAATCATCAAAATATGCCTAAAGCATTAAAGCATAGCGCATCATTGTCATGCTCTTTGTTGTTTCTCATGCAAAGCGCACAATCCATTATAACCAAGAGCGGCACAGAAGCGTACATTTTGAAACTGTTCACACAATTCTTTTCCCTTTACACAAACATACATACACTCTCTCTCCCCTTTTCTGTGTATCTATCTCTCTCTCTCGCGCGCACACACACACACACACACACACGCACTGGGTAAAGACTCAGATCACCATGACAACCGTGTCTCCTGTGCCCGCCACAGTCTCAGGGTCCGCTGGTGTTCAGTGGCTCGGCTGAGGGAGGGGTCTCAGTTTGGGAGAACCGGTGTTCAAATCGAGACCCCTTGAGGCTGCTGAACCACTGGAGCGGCCGGGTGACGGGCTGTGGAGGGGGGCCTGGCGGGCGGCTCACCCTCAGCCCGCGGGGAGACAGAGTGTTCCTGGCTTACGGTCGCGCCTGGCTCAAGATCCTGTACTGGAGGACTGGTGAGCCCCTGAATGGGATGGGCAGTGTGTGTGTGTGTGTGTGTGTGTGTGTGTGTGTGTGTTAGGTAGAAGGAAAAAGATTAAATAAGAATGGTAGATGTGGGAACATTTGCATAATCCAAGCAATGCCTCCTTATAATAGCCGACTTTGCAGACTTGTTATCTATTATCTGCAGTAATCATGATGTAACTTACATGTGAGAGTCCAAAGCCATGGTATTTGTATGGATTTTACTCAGCATGTCAGGTCCCACCCATAGCCACGGGTCTGTTGATAGCACACGAACTTACTGTTGATGTATCCTCCCTTGTTGATTTGGCTATGTCTGATCATTTTTGACAAAATAATGTCTTTCCCCTGAGGTTGATACAAATCTCATAACCTGTTTAGAAAGTACACCAGCAGCTATTCTACCCTCCTCATGTGATGATCTGGTAAATCATCAAATTACCAAACTTAGGTAAACTATTGACACCTGTCAAAGAAAGAAAGGCAAACCCCAAACAGAGAGCTCCCTGGAAAAATCACAAAATGATTCAATTAAAGTGAAGTTGTGTAGCAGACATTTTTCAGGAAGCATCTCAGTATGTACAAAAAGGCAAACATGCTATAGATAAGCTGATTTCACCAAACTGATCATTAAAATCCCCAAATCATGAAGGCATGTCACAGCTGAAGCTCTTCACTTGATCCCAGCCCCACCACCTTTTTTAAAATAATGTTTAACTGTTTATCAGATGAGAACTGTTTTTCCAACCTTGGCAAAGATCGTGAAACTCAGCTACTCGTGTGCTCACCAGAACCAGAAGGAGAGCACACATTACACCTGTAAAAACTCTGCACTGGCTGCCTGTTAGTTTTAGAATTGGTCTTAAGATCCTTTTATTGGTCTACAAATCACTAAATGGTTTCACTCCCGACTACTTGTCTGACATGGTTTGAAGATATGTACCCTGAGCCAGATCCCTCAGGTCTCTTGTTTGTTCCTCGGTCACGGTATTATATTACACTCTATTTCATTCATCCACTTCCATTATTTTTGTGTTCAGCACTTGGAGGTGCATTTGATGTACTATATGAATTTAAAGTTTGATTGACTGATTGATTGAATCTTTCCACCTAACATCTGTCCAATTATCATAGGAACGATGTCCAGACTGACCAATCACAGCAGCATCACCGGTGTAACAGATTGTGTCCACCAGACGGGAAGCCTCCTAATTGGCTCCTGCTATGATCTTGCAAATGGCGAGAGCTCTCTAAATTGTGAGTCGCAGAGTAAGCCATGTGCAACCAGAAGTTATTCGCTCCACTCTGAGAGGGTGAAGGCACTTTAAGGACTTAAGACAAAATCGAAACCACTTTGTTTTCTTCCATTTACCTGCAATTCCCTTCACCTCCCTCTCCTCCCTCTAGTGTTCTCTCTGCCTCAGTGTCGGTACATGGCCTCTCTGACCTGGCCCGAAGCTCCCAGAATCCTCTGCTTTGCGGCATGGACGACGGGGAGCGGAGACCATCGGTGGGTCACTGGAGGTCATGACCTCCTCGTGTGGGAGCAGATCTCCAGTTCTGGGAAGCAGAGGTGACAGTAATACATGTGAACACAACTCATTTAAAAAGATTTTAGTCTAAACTGCTCAATTATATTTCTTATTTGCATATGCATTATTCCTTCCAAGGTCAACTGCATCGCTAATTCTAAAGTCACACTGGGATTTATAATGCGCTAACGGATTTAACTGATTTTGACACACACTTCTATTGATATTAGGTCTTTAATTAGTTGTGGGTGTAAATGTTACAGGGGTGACGTCACAGCGAAGAGAGACACTCGATTGGAGTTTTGCTTGCTGGAGTCAGAGGGGGACACAGAAGATGACGAGGAAACTGATGGTACATACACACACACTGCAATTTCACACCTTTTCATGTCTTCGTTTACTGACGCACACACTCGATGAGTAACCACGCAGATTTGACTATCATGTTAATTTGAGATGATGCATGTCGTGACGAATCCTCATGACCCCCGTGTCAAATTTAGATTACGAGGAGGAGGATGGCAACGATAAAGGAGAAGACGGCCCGTCGGAGGATGGAGGGTCCGGCTCGTGGTTGCGCTGCGTTCTCCAGTGAGTGCCAGTTTCTCACGTCGAGGACACCACGGCCTGCATCCATGAAGAGGAAATGAGAGGGAGGGAGTGCAGGGGAGTGAAGTGTGACAGAGTGTCAGTGTCAGAGAGAGAGCATATGGATGGAGAAAGTGAGTGTGTATGTGTGTGTGTGTATGTATGTGTGAGCGGTAGGCAGATTGTTTTCTATGTAAATATTTCCACACACAATAAAGCTGTCACACTGTGACTCTCACCTCCAAATTTGCGTCTCTTGTCTTTTCAATCTGACCCTGCCTCTTCCTCAAACACCCGTTCATCGTCCTCCTCTGCCGGTGCAGCCTATGTAAATGAATGTAAATGAAATATTATTCCATCTTTATTCCCCTCGTTCCTTCCTCCTCCTCCTCCCCCTCCTCTTCTTTGCTCCCTGTATTTCTATCTGGGGTGTCCTTGCTGTTTTTGTAAACAGAGTTTTTTTTATTTTTTTTATTTTACATTTTTTTATTTTAACCTCCCGCCTCTAAAATAAGCTTATTAATGTCGTCCTCAGTATCGTTTCTGTTTGCCTAATCAAATTCATTTATTTTTCTCCATGTCCATTTAATTGAACCCATTAAAAAAAAAAAAAACACATAATTAGCATTTAAATCTCTTTTCTACAGTCTCTTGCCCTCCCTACATCGCTCTCTCTCCCCTCTCTTACTCTAGCAGACTCTAGATGTCTCAGTCGCTACGGCAACCGATGCTTTTTTTTTCTCCCTCTCACTTGCTCTCTGGATCTCCCCCTTTCTCTCCGTCTCCCTCTCATTCCCTCTCTCCACTGCCAGAGGTAGGCATGATAACTGATATGTGTCGGCGTGCGTGTGTGTCTGTGTCTGTCTCCCGGTGTGCTCGTGTGTCTCTAAGTGACATTTCTGTGGCATTTAGGCAGCAGTTGTTGGATAGGAAGTTACCTCTCTCTGCTCAAAGTGCCATATAGAGTATTGGCTCCATGCATGACGCCCGTAATGATGATTAATGTGCTGTGCTCAGGTGTGAGCTCTGTAAATGTGTGTGAGAGAGCAGAACAGACAACGAGTGTGTACTTCTGACTGCAGATGTGGATTCTGTATAAACATGTGGCGCATAATTGAGCGTTAAATTCAAAAGCCCGGGGGAGTCGCTGTATGTTTTTTTGTTGTTTTTTTTTTAAGTGAGAGTTGGCTTTCTGCCAATACTCTAGCCGGTTTCTATGTTAACATGCTTTTTATCTGGCAACATAAAAGAAGAGAAAAAAGCTAGACCCTCCCCCTTTCTCTCCCTCTCTCTTTCCCTCTCTTGCCCCTCTGTCCTATCTTACAGAGAGAGATGAGAGGAGGAGCGGAGTCTCAGTGAACAGAGCGAAGCGATGGAGAGATGGTAAGATAGATAGTATCTGAGGTGGAGGAGGGATGTGCGGGGTGAAGATGTATAAAATGTCATTCTGAGTGATGGGTGCCACGGGAATCAATGTCTGAGCTGATGAGGTCGTGCGGGGTGCCAGGAGACAATACGTTTTCTCAGATAACTTCTCTGTCACTCCACCACCTCTCATTCTTTCTCCTCCACTTCTCTTCCAGCTCCATCTCTCCTGTCGCACGACTGATTGCCCTTCGCTGCCTCATTTCCCTCCTCCTGGTTGCTCTAGTGACACAGCCCTCCACCTGTAACCGTGACGACAGCGAGGAGGACGAACAGGTGGACGCCCTGTCGGTCCAGCTCTCCGTCACTGGCCAGGTCACACCCACCCCTCTGTGGGCGGTGGTCTGGGGCCCCACGCAGCCTCTGGAGGACGAGACCTACCACTTCCTCTCCAGCCATGAAACTGACCCCCTGCACCGACATGGGGACCAGCAGGAGGCCAGCACCGCCACCTCCAAGGACTGGCCTTATCCTGATGCAAGCATGCAGCCCCGAGAGGAGGCACCGCTGGAATCTAGGAACCAGGAGGGAGTGGAGGACGGGGGGACGGAAGCGGAGGAGACGGAGCCTGAGGAAGGTGGGCATCCGGAGATGCACATGAAGGATTTCTAAATAAAAGTGCCCACGAGCCGCAGCCCATGTGAACACACACACATGCCACAAGTCCTCCAGGGAATTAGCTGTCACCAGGGTGAAGGCTGACACCGTGCTGTGTGCAGCCGGCTGTGTCTGTGGCGGGAAATGCCTAATAAAGTTCTCATCACTCACAGGGAGGAATTGGCCGCTGTCAAACTGCAAGATACAGAGAAGACGTCATCGGATTAGTGTTTTAGTTGGAGGCCAGCGTCTCGCTCATCAAATTTCATGTTTCAGCTGGCTTCGTTGATTTCTTCTTTTGTTCTGGATACAATTATACATGATCATGGTCTGAGATTAGTAACTGCATGAGTATGTGTGTGTGTGTGTGTTACAGTGGACCCTCAGTTCTACGTCACCGTGACCATCTCCTCACTCCTCATCCTGACGGCAGTTGTCATAACAGCCAAACTCTGGTAGGAACCCAAACCGTCCTTCAAAGTCTTGTCTGTGTCTGTGTGTGTGGCCACATAAATATAATGTGGACAGCAAACTGTCGTACAACCTGTAAGAGCTGAACATCTGTCCCGCAGCACAAGGGCACTACTGGTTCCCCTGATTAAAAGACCTCAGGGTATTTTATGTTGTGAAGTAGACAATTTCTCATTTTAAGAACACACACTGCGAGGTGCAGATCGTTGTGAGCGTCAATACAAGATGCCTCCCTGAATTTGGAGTTTCGGATTTCTAAATTGGGCTCTTTAAGACTGAGAAGGTCAAACGAGGTGCTTGATCTGGAACCAATGTGTAGCCCTGGACCTCGGTTAAAGCATGGATGTGGTGAGGTCAGTCGTAGATTTACTTAGAACGGAGGTGGGGGGTCGGGACCCTCCTATGGGGTCACAAGATAAATCTGAAGGGTCAGGAGATGATTAACAAGATAGGAAAGCAGGAAAAAATGACACTAATTTATTTTTTCAGAATGAATCTTTGCTTTTTATCTTGTTAATTTCTGGATTATTGTTCTTCTTTAGAAAAAGAAATATTCTAGAGGAACTAATCACCTTTTTGTTGACATGCTCAGAATCTGTAGACATATCCAAACATTAAAGAGGAGTCGCAGGTAGCTTAACTTTAAGTGTCAGGAACCTCTGACTTAGTTAGGGCTGTCCATACAGGTTAAGACACTGGAGTACAGTGTGTTTTGTAAAATGGGACTGAAAGCATCTAGAATTTGCTGTTTAGTACTGTGTTTCAGTGAAGATGGAACCTTGATAGTTGCAGATGTGTTCGCATGTGCATGCTGTCTTGTCAGTGTTCCTGTTGTACACGATGACGTAACGTGTCAATGTATTTCCCCCCTTAAAGTGAGAGCTGACTAATCGCTAACTAATGCCTTTATTAACAACACTTGTGTTGCTGAAAGTCACAGTTGGCACAGATGTGTCATTTAGTGCCATTAGAGTTGCAATGATTAAACATTCGCTATCGACGTTAGGGTGAGTGGCACAAACAGATCTGTTGCCTTACAAGCTTGAGCAGTAAAACGGCTTCACTGGTATCAATGTGCTTTTAGAGCCCAGCGGCCATTAAACCTCTGGGATCATGGAAACACAGGGTGGGGGTTCTATGTATGTTACATTTTCAGGCCTCGTAGCAAGCGCCCGCCGCACACATGGCCATTAGCTGGAAATGGGGAGTCATCTGTGTGATGTAGTGGAGCACTTCCACGCTTTGCTGATCAAACCAATAACACCTAGCTTATCTGACCACTGGGACTCCTCTCTTCCTGCATCTCACACGCTTTTTCTTCTCTTTTTTTTTGTCAATCTCCCCATTTAGACTTTTCCTCTCCTCGTCCTCACTGTAATTCTCTCATCTGCTCATCTTACCCACATTTCCATTGTATTGTAATTTTTCATTTCATTGCCTGAACCTGTATAATCTGTTCTCCTTCACATCCCTTTTTCAGTCTCTCTTAATCTCAGTTTTGCTCCCACACTCCTACATTATCTCCCCTCGCTTTCTCCCCAACCCCTCCCTCCTCCCACGTGGGCCTCCATTCCCTTCGCTTCCCAGGGATTTTTTTCTTTCTTTCCCCGAATACCTGTGTTCCCCCTCTTCCTTCAGGTTCTTTCTCTTACTTCCAGTTATCGGCACTGCCTTGCTCTAACGCTGTCTTTGCACAGCTGGTACTCGTCTTATCTCCCTCACCAGTCTCCTATCTCTCCCAGCGCTGCTGGTCCGGCTGCAGATCCACAGATAATCCTCCAGCTTTCCGTGAGCTGATACACAATAAACCCCTTTTTCTCTCTGTTCCTGAGACTGGCCTTGGCTGTTATTTTGATAACTTACTTCACCGGCCCCCGTTGTAGAGGAAAACCCACGCTGCTGGTGGATCCAACGTGGCCTCTCAAAAGTGAGATTTGCATGGACTGGAGACATGGCAGTTGCCCCTCTCTATAGACTGGCTCGCGCTTCAGTGTCATAAATGTGTAAATAACGCCATGTGTTAGATGGAGAAAGTGCCGCGGAATGAACGGGAGGGGGGGTACAGATGGACTGAAATGATAGCCTATAGTGGAAATTGGCCAACGTCCAGTTCATTATGGTTATAGAAGAGTGGCATATGTGCTCAGGGATTTTCCCAGCCAGTGGCTAATGTTATCAAGCATGAGTGTTTGTGTGCAATTGTGCTTGTGTGTGTGTGTGTGTGTATATATATATTTATATATATATATAAATAGAGAGAGAGCGAGAGGAGTCAGCCAGAAGAGGACAGGTGTTGCTGAAGGAAGATGAGGGCGCAGGATGGCTTTTATGGCTTTGTTGTGCGCCTAAGTATTCTTAAGAGCCTGAACCCGAGACTCTCGACCGCGCCTTCACCCTAACTCATTCTCCTTACGGAAGTCTCGGCGCGCCACAGCAGTGATGCTGCGTCACCCCTCTGTCCATTTCTTCGCCTTGTTGCATCCTTCCCACCTCACCCCTTCTGAGCACCTGCCCCCCCCCTCGTCCCACAGCGCCTGTCTCCTTCCACATTTCTCGTTCTGCCTCCCTCTCCCCTCTGACAGCGTTTTAATGAGTCTGATGAGTGCACTAATTCTCTCTCACAGTGGCAGTGTAATGTGTTCTCTGATGCTAAATGGCTTGGCTGTTCTTGAAGCTCTCTGACTCTTTTTTCCCTCTGTCCCTCCCCCTCTGTCTTTTCCCTTTACTCTACTGTTTTTCCATATCTGTCTCTCTATCTCCCTTCATTTCATCCTCTCCCTCCATCACTTCCTGCTCTCCGTCTGTCCCTCTCTAACCTTCTTTCACGGTTATCTGTCTCTCTCAAACTCCGACTTTCTTTGTGTCCTTTCATCTCGGTTTCTATTTCTGTCCCTCTTCTTCTTTGTCTCTTTTTTCCTTTAATCCCATCATTTCCTTTCTGTCTGCATCTTTCTTTTTTCTCTCGTCTGTCTCCCCTTCCCCAATTCACACTCTGTCCCTTTCCATATCCTCTCCATCCTTATCTTTTCTCTCTTCC
Organism: Nannoperca obscura; assembly: GCA_036024295.1. Taxonomy (NCBI): domain Eukaryota; kingdom Metazoa; phylum Chordata; class Actinopteri; order Centrarchiformes; family Percichthyidae; genus Nannoperca; species Nannoperca obscura. The sequence goes on from JAVQJL010084015.1 coordinate 9,525, forward strand.
TCTCTTTCTTGCCTCCTCCTTTCCCTCTCTCTCTTTCTCTCCCTCTCCGTCGGTGCCACTATCCTTCTCTCCCAGTTACGATCGCAGCTGTTCCCAGCACCCGCCCCCGCTTTCCCGTGGCGTGGCTCCCCCCCTGTCTCTCGCGCTCCCTCGTTCCCTCGCTTCGGAGGACAGCCGGCAGACGTTGCACAGCACCTCCTCCTCCTTCACCGACAGGGAGAGGTAATGAGTAGCCTCACCAGCTCTGCACTGTCTGAGTGTGTGTGTGTGTGTGTGTTTGTGTCTTGACTCTATGAGTCTGATGTGCATGTGTGAGTCTCCTTGCGCCTCTGGATTCAAGTTTGCCTCTTTGTGTGTGCGCGCGTGCGTGTGAGTGTGTGAAGCAGCCTTATTACTCCTTTCGCGTGCACTGTGAGGCTGTACATGGAGTACAATTGGACAGTAGTGCTATTCTCTGTGGAGTATTCAGGGCTGAAGTGTTGGTGCTGCTGTAAGATGTATCAGTGTTTTAAACTCCCTCTCCAGATGAGTCATTGTGGGCCTGTAAAAAGGCGGCATGAAATGATGCTTTTATTTGAGGGTATTTAAAGTTAATCTCAATCAGGATAATTATAGTGCTGTACTCCACTGCTCCCTCTCTCACTTCCTCCCCCCATCAGCTTTTCCTCTACCTTCCTCCTTCTCTTCCGTCTCGTCCCCCTGTCGCCCTCTCAGTCCCCTGTGATGCAGCTTTCCGTTTGCATGTACACTTCTTTTTCAGCTTTAGGCCTCTCTGCTCCACTTCTCCTCTTTTCTTCTGTCTTTCCTCCCATCATCAGGTCTCCCAAGTCCCCCCCCCTCCTTTTTTATCCCCTTTCTTTCTCTCTCACTCTTCTAATCTGTGTCTCTTGCTGTGTCAGGATCCCAGTTGTGAACCTCTGAGGTGACTGTTTTTCCATATGGTAAACATTTCTACGGGGCCCGAGGAGGAACATCAACACGACCAGAGGGCGCGCCCGCAGCGCCGTTTTTATTTTCTCTGAAACTGTGAAATCAATTCAGGGATCCCAGGTATCCAGCCATCACAAAACTCCTCGGCTCCCCTGAGGTCTGAAAAAACCCAAACCCATCTCCCCACTGCCCCCTCCTTCCTCTGTGCTCGGTGTAAATTTCTTTTATGTGGCTCTGCGTCACTGTAACCTGCTCCCTGTTTTCCATCCCCTGCATTGGCCCCCGAGCTCTGCCAAGCTACCCAACCACTCTGCGCTTCGACCTGCCATGACTAATTCCCAAACAAGCAGTTTAAATGGCATGCAACATCCCATTACCCCTGATATGCCCTACCTGTGCTTCCACAACTGTTTCCAGTGATTCAGCTACACACGAGAAGCACTATTAATTCTAATCCAGCATACTGTTCTTTCGTGAAATTACACTCCAATTTTGTTAAGTCTAGCAGGCTTGAATCTGGCTTGTAAATGGTTAAAAAGCCATTCTTAGCATTTCCAAACACTGAACGGGGTATTTCACAAAGCTGTTTGGCACTGCTGTAGCCAAAAGGCAATGTGTTTAACATGTCACGCTCCAAAAACTGCTGTTTATTCCCCGCTTTGGGCGCCTGAAATGCAAATAGTGTGGCTTTTTTCCTCAGCAGTGTGTAGAGGAGCCTGTTTTGTTTCAGTTTTTCCTCATGATTTGTTCTCTTAATTATCTGGCCGACGTTCACCTCTTTGTCGAGCCTTTGTGAGCACCCTTTGTTCCTGCAGGACGGCGTAGAGGTGTGTTAAGCATAGAGTGGTGGAGATAAAATATTCAGAACAGGGATGGATAGAGGAGTGGCATTCCCGTTGAAAATCAATGATTCCCAAAGGTTTTGGAATGGAGCACAACAAAGACAGATTTATGTCGTCATGGAAATGAGCATCTGTGAACTGTACGCATGATCAAAAGACTGATGTTACCACAAGAAGGAATCTTTTTCCACCTGACAGCCAAGTATCTCAGTATGGAAAACAAAAACCACCATTATTCCCATTCATATCATTATCAAGTCACTGTATATCAGCTGTCTCGCACCAAAGGAAAGTAGTACATCAAGGAGAAACATTTCTGTCCCTCCAACGAATCTGCATGTATACAGTAAGAAGACCTGCGAGAGTTGCTTCAAATCTATTATTTATAAATGTCTATTTTATCTATTGGTGAGTGATATCTTACAGAACCTTTCAAAGCCAAATGTCAGTTTGTGTTTGGCAACTTTTCTAAGCAGCTTTGAGACATGAAACCCTGACTTACACACATTTCCACTACAGACATAGTGCTGGTGGCATCATGCGTGGCTCGTGCAATCCTCCAGATATCCAGTCTTGTGATTTTTGGTAGCATTCCTGTAGAAATGTGGTCTTTCTGTACCATTGAAGTTAAATAATAAAAGACTCAACACTGGCGTTTTAGCTTTGTGTCTATTTGTTTAGTTCTGTGCGTGTTGAGTGAATTCCCCTGGGAGCCAAGCGATCTGCAATGCTTTATGGGAAGGACAAAAGCTTACACTGTGCATTTTAATAGCTACCCCTGTATCCTAATCTTTTTCTCTCTGAAGTGAACATTTAGTCCACTGCCTTGCATTGATTTTAAACCACAGGCTTGGCATTGAAAAGTCCTGCATGTGCCAATCATGTTTTTACCCGAGAGGAGCAGCTGAAAAGGAAGAATAAGGCGGCTGTTTGTGTCTGAAGCGCTTCCTTATCTCCTCACCTCATATGGATTCCTCTTGCTTGAGAAAGATTAACAGGATGCTAAGCAAGAATTTCCTCTGTGTACAGTTTTTCAAACAGATGTCAATAAAATCAAGGCGGGAGCAAGAGGAGATATGCCACCCGAGTGTACGGAGATTCTCTACCAGTCTGATGCACAGCTAGTGTTTCCATCTGCTCTGGGCATTTTACTGATCAATCAAATTAATTGGCTTTGTTCCACTTGAAGGTTTTAATGCCCGCGCAGTTATGAGATATGCCAGCAGACACTGCACCAATCTGCAGCCACGGTGGCCAAACAACAAACACTAATACAGAAGTAAGGCCTGAACTTGCATATGCAGAGTCGGCACTCACGCCTATAACACGTGACTCACCTGGCACTCAATTAAACGTGTGCCAACAAACACTCTGAGGGGTGTGCAGCTGTTAGAATTCACAGCTTCAATCTGGTAAAAAAAACTTTGAACCAATGAAGCTCAATCACACCAACTGAAATTAACACCACTATTTATAGGAGGTGGGAGGGATGTTGGAGGGAGGGGGTGGAGGGTGGAGAAAGATGCAGGGCCAAATGAAACAGGATCATTATTTCCCTGTCTATTTCCCCCCCTTACTATCGCTGCTGGTCAGCTAATTGCCCCCATTAATGTCATGCAGGATGAAGAGTCTGGAATTTGGAGGAAACAGAATCAAAAGAGTGCGTGATGGACAGGGCGGGCATGACGAAGGCAGTTTCGAATGCGTGATGGAGGTACAAGAGAGAGCGCCAGGCAATTTCAACAGACAATTTTGACAATGAAATAGAAGCTCTGGGCAAAACATACGCATATGAAATATGAATGCACTTTGTGTGTGTGTGGATGTGTGTTGCCATGCTGGTTGCGCACAGGGGAAGCCTCAGCTCTATAATACATTAGTCTCTTTGGGGACATGCCCTAATTAATGGCTTGACCTCCAAACGGGTAGCCCCCTTCTGCGAGTTAACATTTAGCTGTACACCCTCCAGAGATGCACTTTGAAGTGCATTTAATAAAAGAAGTGACAGTGACATTAATGAGACAGTCAGGATAAGTACAGGGCTTTGTTTTATTTCCCGACAATTTATATCCAGATTTTATACATTTCCCGACTCAGCAGAGAGAAAAAAAAAATACAAAGCAACATAGAATTAATCTAAACCAAAAAAAATGTTTAAACCAACAGAGATACACACACATACGCGTCAAATACACTGATCATGTTTCTGGTCAAAGGCAACTGACTCCTTCTGCAGACTGTTCTGTCTTGATGTGTTACAAGTGCCGTGTGTGTGTGTGTGTGTGTGTGTGTACCGACAGTCCGCCTGTTAGGCTATTAACAACTGCAAGAGTGGATGCCACAACTGTCATTTCCATCAGCCAGTGTGTGTTTCTAAATCCATCAAGGTGAGATCAAGAAAAGGTGACAAGAAAAGTTCCCATGAAGCCTTCCTGGTTTTACTGTGGCGAGTGTATGTGACAAGGGTGTCCGTGAACATTGGCCACATTGTTTAATGTATCCGTTTGTCCGTCAATATGTCCATGTGTCTGTTAATCTGTGAGAGTGTCCATCAGTGCCGCCGTCTCCGCATCTCAGTCTGTTGTCTTCAGTTGGACTTGGACCAGATCTTCCCACTGCCGCGCAGCCTGAGCAGGAAACAACCAGTGTTTGGGATTCTTTAAAATAATGTTATGATTTACATGTTTACTTTCCAGTAAACCAGCATATTTAGCGACGCAACCTGGGTACGGAAGCATCTTTGTGTTGAAATATCTAATATCTGTATTTAGTATTTTTGCACTGAAATTGATCTCAGTGGATTTTCTATTTCCAGAAAATTAAAAAGAATTATTGCAAAGAACCTAGTTTTAATAATAACTGCTGCACAATCAGTACCGTCCTTTAAATAGCTTTACAAAGAAATGGTGTCAAAACTCATTTTAATTTGAGGATTGAGGTTAAGCTATCATTAATTTGGATTTCAAAACATAAAGTGGAATTCACTTGAATGGAGTGCACTACTGAGTGAAGAAAATTATAGAGCTCGGTGCTTCATGGAAATGTGACAGGCAGCCAGAAAATAATCACTGCTTTCTGTTTAGTAGCAACAACATAAACAGCCGACGAGCAACGCATCTCGTCTGATCACTGGAGGGGGAAACAGTTCTTTCAGGAGTTGAGCGCGTGGGGCATTTGTATATCCAGTGACATTTTACAATTCAGGACAGATGTGAAATTAGCCATCGGTAATTGGGACGGATGGAAGCAGAACAGGAAAACAAAAAAAAAAAAAAAAAGAGAGTCCCTGATAGCAGGGTTAGAACATTGCTGCAAAACACTGATGTGCATCTGATAATAAAGCTACTCCATGCAGACACATGCACACGCTCACACACGGGCAAACCACATACACACCGACAGCTGGCTTTTTAATGTTTATTGAAAAAATGGAAACATAGCGGTTCTCCGTTGAATTAACTTTGCTTTCTACAAGAACATTGGACTAATGCCTTTAATTTAGTGTCTCAAGTAAAGTCTTTATAGTGCTGCTTTTATAACTAAGTAAATCGTATTTATAAAGCACCTTTCAAAAACCACAGTTACAAAGTGCTTTACAGAACAAACGGAGAAGCAGTAATAAAAGAAACTTAATCGAAAAAACCTCCACATGCAGCTTTTTTGTTTAAATTTTGTGACGCGTGGTAATAAATAGCACTTCCTGCTTGAAAGAAAAAAATGCAACACAAACTTGATTTAAGAGTGCACCAACAACTCTGAATAAAACAACATTTCAGTCAATTATTCTACATGGTCAAACATATTTTCTGTGTTCAATTTCTGAAATGTTTGGCCATGCGTTAGAGCTTCATTCACGCGGACAACATTTGGCTCCCCCCCCGTGTGCAGCCACAATACTGTTCCACCACAATAAATACAAAAGGTGGTGTCACAGTACTTACCCTTTCACCTTTGAACTTTTTTTGCCTGGCTGTCGTGGTTCCTGAGAGGAGGCAGGGTCACGTGGCTCTGCAGGCTGGTCTGCGTCCTGATTGGAGGCGGCTCCGGCAGGGGCGGGGCCTGACGACGGAGAGGCGGCGCTGGCCTTTAACGTTTTCTGTAGGTTTGAGACCTGAGGGGAAAGTGGAGAGATTAGATTAAAGAGGAGGGGGGTTAGTTAAAGGATGGGTTCACATTCCTCAAAACAATAGTCAGGTCCCCATATGAACATTGAAACAGGTGTAGTTTGCTGTAATTGTTCCTACTGTTCATTAAACTGTAACCTTGAATGTATTTTTGCACACAACGAGGATTCCCATCACTTACATTAGAAGCACATTAGGAAAGGATAACAGCAGTTATGAACAGGAATACTGATTGTTTCAATGTTTTTATGGGCACGTGACAGACGTAAAGAACTGTGAAACTATCCTTTAATGTTAGAGGTATGAACACGCTGCTGTATGGGTTTATTTCCAAACAAGAAATATGCAATCAGGGGGAAACTAAAATACCACAAGTAGCTAGAAGCATAAAAACAGAGATGCGAAAGAGGGTATAGTCACATTTACTAGATTTCTCTGGGGAGGAAAGAGTGATGGAACCGCAGGCTGAACACATGAGGCACTGACCTCTGTTTCCACTTGGACTTTGACCTTTAACTGGCTCTCTCTGTACTGGTTTGCCCTCGAGACCTGTTCCTCAATACCACACAGCACCGCCTCACATCCTGTACACCTGAGAGAGAGAAAAAAAAAAAGCGAAGGCATGGACGGAGGGAGAAAGCCGATTGTGAGTTGGGAAAACAGATAATTGAGTCATAAATCTAAAGTGTGTGCCGACATACAAAGGTGATACTGACCACTCCTGCAGCGTGTTGATTATGTTTGGGAGCTCGTTGGGCCCGAGGTCACGACCCACGCTGCAGTCCACCTCCACCTGCTGGTTCCTCTGGTCGAGTTTGCCCTGGATGATGTCACAGTAAACGGCATCGATCAGCAGGTCCTCCAGCTCCCGCACATTCTTCAGCTCCAGCTGCTGCAGGAGCAGTGAGTACGGCAGGCACTGAGGGGGGGGGGGGGGTGACACGGGGAGACCTCATATTCTCTTCTGTTCTTTTAAACCAAGGTATACAGGCAGATCATTTGATACCACTTTAATGGTTTGATGGAAAATGACAACATCAAAAAAAAATGTTACAGTGAAATTGCCCATTTTGTCTAAATGTCACCGCCAGTGCCACTGAAGATGAAAGGAAAGTTTGGACAATTTAACAATCCTCGACTGGGCAATTAGAGAGTTCAAGCCTACAAACGGGGAAAGAAGTGACATATTAAGGAGACAAACAAGGGCAGGACTGAAAGGAGCAATAGTAATGGAAAGTGAGACTAAGTGAAAGAAAAAAAAAAGGGGACAGAGCTGGTGAGAATAATGAATCAATTATTTATCAGGAGCAGAAAAAGAAAAGGGCAGAAGGAGAGGCGCAGTACAGTTGGATGGTGCAAATGACAGGCACTGTAGAAAAAGAACATTTAATACTTTATCATGCACACCAAGAGAAGAATAAGGAGTCTGAAATGACAGGAGTTGTGCTGGTAACTTTTTCTTGGGGAACTTGAGACTGAAAGGCGCGTCTGTTGCTGTTAATTCTAATTTAGATGATGTGAAAACAGCCACAAGCCTAAAAATCACAGCCAACCTCACAGGAATTTGGATGGAAACATTTGGATTATGTGTCTGAACAAAATAGAAAAGCCATATTTAAAAGCAGAATTATTTATACATCATTAATATCTTGCTTTATGAAGCCTACAGCAATGTGATGGCTGCAGAATTAGTTTTTTTCTTCTTCTTCTTCTTTCAAACAAATACAACATTGTAGTTCGTCCGTATACGAGAAAAGAATGAACCGGTACCTTGAGGTTGGATGCCAGGCTGATGATGGACAGATGGCGGAGTTTGTTTCTCTGTGCAGGGGTCAGCTCGGGAAGAGAGGCTGCTCTCTCTACAGTAGCACATAAGAGCAGAAAATAAAACGTAAAAAAAAAAAAAAGACACACAATGGGAAAAATATACCAGAGCAGTGTGTAAGTGTCACTTTGCTGAGGGTCACAGTCGCACATAATCGAGGCACTACTTATTACTTTGAAGTGTAATGTTACACAGAGACACGTAGGTGAGTGTGGAGGTGTTTAAGCAGTCAGAGAACAGTGTCGGGAGGAAGTCGGTCTCCAGCGACTGTGTCTCCTGCTGTCATGCTCCCCTAGTGATGGGACTCGCACCCTCCGATGCGGCAGCTCTGACAGCTCCTCTAAGGGCTCCACCACACAGCTCTATGAAAGTAAATGTGCTCCCTGCCTGCGTGACTCGAAAGGGAAGGGAACAATAAAGTAGGCTACATTCTTTTTCCAGGCTATTGGTTGATATTCAGCATAAAATTAGACACTATTAACATTCCACTTCTTGTTGAAGCTTCCCACTACACTGCACAGGCAGCAAATGAAGTCACAAAAAAAAAAGATTAGTTTGTCAATTTTGTACTGCTGCGACACAATCAGCCGATCAGAACGCTTGATGAAAAGTTGCCCAAGCAGATAAAAGCACATCTGTAATTCTATCTGTGAATAACCTGCCTGCGGTGTCTCAGGTGAGCGTGTTTAAGCCTCTGTGTCAAGGTGCCTGCCTTAAAGCCAAGAAATACGGCTCATAATAAAAGAGTTGCAGGGCCGCCCTATTACTTATTTACACTGTGCTGCCACTGCAATACCTTTGTAGTCGCAGTAGGTTCCATAGGCAAAGAGGTTCAGGAGCTGGTACACTGGTGCATGAGGGCCGTTCTCCAGCTGTGGTTCAGAGGGAAGATGAGGGGAAAGGGGGGGGAAAATGATGTGGCACAACACAAAAGTAATGAGATTCTGCAAAAAAACTGTGCAACTGCATTTTTATCTATGCACATGAGGCAACTCTGAGGAGACATCTTGTTGAGACACAGTGAGAGTGAGAGAGTAAGATATTCTCTGTAAGATCCCAAACATTAGGGATTTGTATAGTATTGAGGAATTGTATTCAATTGTAAAAGGAAAGAAACTGTAGCATACTGTATTTGTAACAGTGTATAGCAACCAAAGAGTGGACTGCATCAGTATAATACAGAATTTGGATATGCGACACCTGTGCATGTAATATGTATATGTAATATATGTGAATCTTCTTTAAACTGCTTTGACAACAAGTTATTTA
>JAVQJL010084021.1:0-14629 GCA_036024295.1 Nannoperca obscura
CCCCTTTCCTGGTGCCCCCCCCCACCCACACCACGCCTCTAGCCCACCCACACCGTCCCCCTTTTCCCCCCAACTTTTTTATTAAACCCCCCCCCCCCCCCCCCCTTCTACCTGCGTCCCTTCATTCTCTTCCTCCTGCTGTGCCTTACCAAAGGCTCCTCAAAAGCATGGCGGGCTCTTTCGACAGCCACTTTGCCCGCCATAACATGATGTGGCAGTGCCAGCTGTCTCAGCCGGACTGCCGCTGCTACCGCGTGGACGGCTACTCCCTACTGAAGCGTTTACCCCTCCACCCCCTCATAGGTCCCCGCTGCCCCTTGCAGTCAGTGGGCCAGTGGCTCGACTCCATCGGCCTGGTCCAGTACGAGAACCACCTGCTGGCCAATGGGTTTGACAACGTCCAGTTCATGGTGAGTGTTTTTGGGAGAAAAAGGAGGCATGTTGCTGGGTTTAGGATGGGATGTGTTTATACATTGCTCTTCCATTCTTTTTTTTCCTTTGCTTTGATTTAAATGTAATCTCCTGTCTCTTTGTCCCACCTCCCTGTCAGCTCTCTCTGCTCCATTAGCTGTAACTCATTATCACTCATCATTTTCTTTGCAGTCATTATGATGACTAGATTTGTTTCCTTCAGAGATCAGAGAGCTCTTTTATTTATTGGATTTCCTTCTCCTTTGTATCCTATTCTCTCTCATTCTTCCGTTTCCATCATCACTGCCTCTCCCCACTGATGCCATGTGAGGTCCTCCTACGCACAGAAATCCTACGCCACATTTCCAGCATCAAGCTGCAGATATGCATGCTCTCACACCACACTGAAAATGCATGTCAAAACCATGCTTGTTTCATGGTTTTTGCATACACTTGCACATTACCACATATAGAAATTCAACCACCTGTAGGAGGCAACCTGGTCCCCTGTGTTATCCGATGGTCCGAGAGACCCGCTGGGTCATTTTGCATTCAGAAACTCTTCTGATATTGGCGTGGGTGTGTGTACATGTGTGGGTTAATAAGACTTACATCCACAGAAAGTGGAGGGTAAGTGAACGACGAAGTAGGAAAGGAGGAGGACAGGATAAAAGGGGAGCGAAGCGATGAAGCCAAATTGAGAGAAACTGCAGCAGAGGCAGAAAGATGGGAGACATATAGCAGAAGGATGCTGACTGGATGAGTTTATCTGGAGTTGCAGATTGTCACTGTTTGGGGGGGAAACCTCTTATCTTGGGTTGTCCAAAGGATTTCATAATATTTCAAATATTTTACCAACCAGTAGAGTTTTCTATACTTCCTACTTGCTAGTCCTTTCTTGATGCAAAATTTGCAAATCATTTCCAGGAGAGAAGAGAGAAAGCAGATTAAATGTTCTTTCCTGACGTACGGGTCAACTAACAATATAAGTAGGCATTTCTATACATATTTATGTATGTGTGTGCGTTCTGGTCCTCCACTCAGTGTGACCTGCATTAGTTCATTTGGTTACCCTGGCAACAGGCGGAAATCACAGAATCTGTCGGTTTCTTTCTTCATGTGTTTCTCCCGCACGTGGTCAAGTGTGTATCTGTGTGTTTTTGGTCACACTCCACAAGCATCCTTAAGTATTTAATACTTTTTATTTTGATAAAAGAACATGGAACCAGAGCACTCTAATGAATGCATTAAAGTGGTGATATTTACAGTACATGGAGTGAAACAGCTAGTTACTGATAACATAAAATAAGTGAGGAGAGAAAAGCACTGAATCATAAAAAGAAATTGGGAAAATATGTAGTTTTCCTACATTCCTCATTGTACAGTAATGCCTCCAGCATGAATGTTAGTCATCGTTTTTGTACAGATTCCTCATGGTTTGCATTCACAGGCTGTGACATACAGTTCACAGGTAGGATAAACATTATTTACCTGTCCATGCTAACGTTTTTACACATTAATATAGAGGTCTTTCTAAATCCTCAGGAGTAAAGACATAATGCTGTAAGGTGTCACTATTTGCCTTATCCAACTAACCGGTTTAATAAAAAGAAGAAAAACAACTAAAAACGTAAAGCAGCCATTATTTTATCTTTTTGGCAGCACAACGAGCTGTAAGGACATTGACATATTTTATAAAGTTGTTAATGTCAAACATGTTAGCAAGCGGTAGCCTCTTTACACACCTAGCAGGAGGAACATTAGCTTTCATTTGGAGTTGTTTTTCTGGCCACCTGACAAATACATGTCCAGTATTGACTCTCCTATTCAGTTTTGTTTTCTACCGGTGCCTGAGGGAAATATCTTACAGATAAATATATAAATATTTTATCTAAAAGCTCCACTCAGTTCACCAGCTAGTCATTCATTTAGTCTGTCGGCTGTTGGGTGCTGGGCTGGTAGCGTACAAAAGGTTTATCAGAAGAGTTTCCTGTTTCTGGTGGAAACAACTCTCTTCACTTTACAGGATTTCTTAGTTTTTCCCTCTTAAAAACTCCAATAATACCTTTTATTGTCCTATCAGTAAAGAACCTCACCAATTCAACAACTGCCTCCTACTTCAGTTTCAATCTGCTTTAAATTAAATTTTCTTTTTGGCTATTAGCATAGATCACTTCCAAATGTTGGCTGTCGTATATTGAATAGAAAAATTGATTCTGTTCTTCAAAATAAACTGTATTTGTTGTTTGCATGTGCATTTACATTGGGTCACATCTGTTTTCCTACAGTGGTAAGCGATTGAATGAATGAAGGTAGGAATCATTGCAGCAGCTGTGTGTGTCCAGGCAACCAATAACGTCACACAGACTGTTCACATAAGCAGTATTTCTTTAGCTAGAAAAATGTCCTTTCTCTATTAGTAATGTCCCCAGGTGCCACCCTCATTTATTTACACCCCTTCCTCTTACACTGGCACACACTCACACACATTCATGCCATCATATCAGCGTAACAACATATTTTATTCTCATTTGCTCCTGGTTTATAGTCTAACAGTTTTTGGCAGTACTTCTGAGAGACTTGGGATTCTCTGCTCTCCTGGCCTCGCCCCTGTTGTCTGAATGTGTTTCTCAATAGCTCAGTTGTCTCCTCTGTAATGCCTTTGGATACAATTAATATTGAAAAGAGCTAAGATGAAACAGGCTTGCAAACATCATTGTGACTTCAAAGTCCCTTTTTTGGGGGGCCTCTCTTCGGGTCTTTCTCTGTTTAAAGTTGTTCTGGTGTCCCACTTGCTGAGTGGAGTTTTTAACCTCTTTGTGTTGTTCGTGACTAAACAGGAAGACGGTTAATGTTTTCCGACCTTGGGAAAACTCAGTGGCTACCACAAATTGATATTAATGCAGTTGATGCACAGGCTACAGGGATTACATTGGTATTTGCAGCGCTCCTTTTTTTTATTGTTGGCTGTGGATCCTTCAAGGAGAGATTTGGGTCAAATTCATTTCAGTACCACTCAGCATGGGAAATCAAGTTAAATAGCAGATTCAAACTGAAACAAGTCAGCGCATTACAAAATAAAAGTAGAGTTCATCTGTAGAATTGATAGGTTTGCAAATGAAATTGACCTCAAGGCTGATCAGCACGAGTGTATGACAGTGAAAAGTGGCCACGTGCTGTACAGGAATGTATGCAGACATGCACACATACACATAAACACGGACCATTCCAATCTACCATCACCATTTACCATTAATGGGGGTCATTAGAGTGGGCGTATCTGTTCACCTTAACCAGCCAGTAGAGGACAAGTGCTGCTCGATTGATTGACAAATGCCAAAGGGACGGAGTGGTTGTTATGGAGACAGTGTTTGATATGGACACTGGATGGAGACGAATCACGCCCCATTTTAAATGACACATACGTGTGTTCGTGTGAGATCAATGTGTGGCTTCATCCACAACTGAGGCCCTTACACATTACACAGTTTGACAACTTGTACTTGTTATAACGTTGATTATTGTAGCTTTAAAGAGTGAAATTCAATTTTATTTTCATTCAGTCATGTTTTGGCCCATCCGGCCAATGTAAGCCTTCCGGGTCTGGAAACAACGCTGATGAGAGCAGTGAGACTGAACCACAACAGTGAAGGACCACATGGTGGTTAGCTAAAATCCAAAGCAATGAGCTGAAAGACGCTAAAACTCTCTGTAGAGGTTCTACACACTTGGGTATTAATTCTCATTTTGCTCAAAACTACAAACTACGCTTTTCACATCACACATTTCATCATCCATTGTTAATGTATGAATATTAGATACAGAAGCTTTAGCAAAAACAACTTATTTGTATTTTCAGTTGGATGTTAAATGTTAAGCTGTTTTCATAGCAGGCTCTGGCATTATGTTTCCTCCCAAATGCATCCAATCAGAAAAAAGGTGGCCTGTGATTGAAAGCAGTGTCAAGTTCCTGCATGTTCAGAGCCACTTAACGGTGGATATTAGGCATCTTTATGGGACTAGTCTGTATCTAAGAGCCCATTCACCTTGCTTAGTCCTCTGACTGCAGTCACGCTGTCTCTGTTAACACACATCACTACCATCAAACACACACACCTCACTAAACATGGCAGGCCAGTGTAGACGCTTAAAAATGTGGCCAAAATATGGCGGTAAAAGGTGGTGGAAAGATTAGCCATGAGTTGTTATAGCTCACTTGAGAGATAAATACTGCAGAAACTCTCATAAGCATCACATAAACCGAGACACTCAAACAAATACTGAAAGAATTTTGTCTTTTATCATGACACAAAATTATTTGGTTTTATGCAGCACAATGATTTGAAAGACAGATAGAAGCCAGTTGCTGAAGACAAAGGTGGAGCCGGGTTGAGTTTGTACATGGAATTACAAAAAGGGTTGAGGGCGCCGTACTAGATAGATAGCCGAAATGAAGAGATAAAGCATGATGTCTTGCAGCGTGTATTAAAGAGCAGCCGTGAGGCTTGTGGAATAAATTTGACCCAACTCTTCCTCAGAGAGAGGAAACAACAATATTTGAAACAAGATATTTTAATATCTATATTTTGTTCAAAGGTGGCATCGCTAATCCTCCTCATAAAGGAATGTATTTTTCTGAAAGACACGTTCTTATGAATATCAAATTCTTATGAATATTAACCTGCCACCACGTTGGAGAAAGTTAAGTCACTGCTTCTTCACATATGTAAAAAAAAAAGATGAACGTAACACCAATAGGTTTGTAAAGAAATTAAAAGGAATTATGTACTTAAAGTGAGAACAGATGAATAGTAAGAGAGGGGCAACAAAATAATGAGAAAAGAGGACAACTTCTTTGATAACAGAGCAATGAAGACTGGCAAAGAAATGTGTGAGAACAGGCAGGGGATGAACACGGGCATGAAAGGAACGCAACAGAGAGAGCAAGAGATACAGTAGGCCGAGCATGATTTGTAGTGCTCGCTTATGCCTGTTGGCAACGATGGCCTTCACTACCATCACTGAATTTTAATTTTTACTCCATTACTAGTGTGCCTTAACCCCCTGCCGCTCCGCATGAATTTAAATTTTTGCGTTCAGAGTGTTTGTGACCCACTGTGGGGTTACTGTTTGTAATTGTGTGGTCGAAGCATCACAAGCTAACCACAGGCCATGGCAATTTTATCAACACTGCGGATGCTAAACGCCTTCTGTCACCAGCAAATAGTTAGTGTTCATACCAGTGCTGCATACTAAGTTATCACGCATAGAAAGGCAGAATAACTTGTTTATTTATGCAATACAAAATAAACAATGTAGGCATTATGAGGAAAAATCATTATTTATTCCTACTCGATTAATATTGATGTACCCCTGTGATAGTTATCCCCTGATCCATCATGTGCACTTGGAAATGGCAGATATGGGACAGACAAAATGTTAAGACAGAAAGGGAAACGGGATGGGACAGGTTTAGAAAAAGAAAGAACAAAAATTAAGGAACTCTCTCTTTCTATCAGGATCCCAACAGGGAGTAATTAGTCATCCCTTTCAATCCCCCAACATCCACTCTGCACTACTCTGTGAATCATTACTCTGCTGTGAAGTTGTAGCATGGTAACTCCAGCTTCGCTCTGCGTTCTATTAATCAGCCTGGGAGCTGATCTATGAACTACATTCTTCTCATAGAGGCCCTGTCGTACAGGTTAGTGAGGAGAGTGTGGAAGTTTAGGGACATGGTGAGCCCAATCAGCTGCTGCTGCAGTACAGGGACAGGGTGGTGGAGCCCTGGAGACAATGTTACACTAATAAGCCTGCGGCAACATTAGTCACTTTTTATGGGGCTTTTTTATCCCAAAGTAGGTTGACATTTTAAACTTTCAAACATCAAGGTACAGTTTAGAGACCCTGGGGCATAAGTTACAAAGAACAAAAAAAGGTTATGTATAAATAAACCAGGTGCGTGGATTAATAAAATGAGAGCATGGATAACCAGACCATGTGTTTGGTTTAGCAATCTGTGTGCATGGATTAATAAACTGAGCTGAAGAAATAATTTGGCAGAGCACAGTAAAGATGCATTCATGGAAACAGTAAGACTTTTGATACAGACCTTTGACCTTCTGAATAAAAGGGATGGGTAAGTTAGATAGTTTTAAGGTATTACAATTAGTTATTTAATGTTTCTACCCACTAAATAAAATCACTAATTAATAAAACAAACACTGAGATGACCATGTCATATATGTCTCCAGTATGTTGCACATACGAGTTTCAATCAACCACATAAGTAAGTCCTAATGTCCTGATTGATCTGATTTGATTGTTAATGCATGATGATTTGTGAGGTGCAGGCTAGGCACGTGTGTTTCAGTTGCAACTTGTGTTTATATAATCAGAGGTATATTTCAATAGCTAACAAACCATGACTTGCTTATTTTCAGTACATTAAAGTAACTGCACACCATCTAATTATATGGCTTGCCCTGTTAAATTGTGGCAATAACATTTTCCACTCCCCGTAAATCTGCACTTTACAGTTGGGTGTGGTCACAATTAGACCACACCTGACCACACCCTGCTGTGATGTTGGGTTTAAGAGACTTTTCAAGTTTCTCTTTAAGGTTCTCGTTCTTTAAAAGTTACATTTTGTGTGAGGTTTTGTCATTTTCCATGTTTT
The DNA here is from genome assembly GCA_036024295.1 of Nannoperca obscura. Classification (NCBI taxonomy): domain Eukaryota; kingdom Metazoa; phylum Chordata; class Actinopteri; order Centrarchiformes; family Percichthyidae; genus Nannoperca; species Nannoperca obscura. The sequence continues at coordinate 7,091 of JAVQJL010084021.1, forward strand.
TAAACAAGTGCAGATCCACACACTCACACCTGGGAGAGGCTCAATACAACCACAGTCTCAGCTTCCCATGTTTGATATTTTGATCGCTGTCAGGTCTTGACCAGTTTGTAGAGATTTTTCTGGCCGATGTTCCTCCAGCATACTGCCATGAAAACTAAACAACAGCTATCTCCTATCTAAATATTGAATGTAACGGTTTTAGAGCAAAATGTCCCTTTTGAGGACCAGGCCGTCTGCCTAGTCAACTTCTGGACAGAAGTTAAGTAAAGGGAGGAAAAAGCAGATCTCTGGTATCTACCTGCTTTTTCTTCCCTCGTCTCTTGGATATTTTCCACAGTTTTTAGTTTGACAGGAAGAACATGTAGAGTGACAGACAAGTGTAATCCTTCAATCCTATACCAGAGTGTATGTGTGTGTGTGTGTGTATTGTCCTGAGACTGCCTCCAGGCTGGTCACACAGTCCTTCTCCTAATGCCATTTCTTTACCATCATTTTGGTGATTAGCTCTCTTTACTTCTCACTTCTGTCAGAATCTGTATTTCTGATGGTATTTCCGGCTGAGCTGGCCTTTCTCTGTGCTGCAGCTGTCTTCATGCACACCGTATCTGTTTCCTCCCTGCATTCCACCATTTCTCTAATTATCTGTCTGCATGAAGACTCTCTCTTTTGGACTCTCTGGAGGGGATGTGACTGATAGGTTTCTTAAGGTTTCCCATTGGATTAATTAAAGCTGGAACTCGGACCAATACCCATGCAGGCTGCTGTGTGTGTGTGTGTGTGTGTGTGTGTGTGTGTGCGCGCTTTATGATGCCTGTACTCACAGATTGCTGTCTTTGTAAACACCCCCAGAGACACTGCTGCATTGCTAACTTTAACTGTTGTTTTGTTACTCTGCAGGGCAGCAATGTGGTGGAAGACCAGGACCTGCTAGAGATTGGGATCCTTAACTCTGCCCACAGGCAACGGCTCCTGCAGGCCATACGGCTGCTGCCCAGGGTCAGTCCTGCAGCCAATCATCAACAGTCACTTAATCTGAGCTTTCTTATGTTTTTTGTATTGTCGCTCTCATGCAAGTTATATAAATCTATCAAGTTTATATTTCCAGTTAAAGATTGTAAGGTTAACATATAATACAAATGAGAGCTCTTCTTTGCTTGTAGCTTTAGCCAATCCGTTTTGTTTGGTATAAAAAATCTGTGTTTCCATGTGATAAAACTCTCTCTGTGGGTGGTTGGGTTTCTCTGCATGTTCTGCAGAATACTTAACAAGGAGGTAGGGGGTTTCATAAAAAACAGTAAGATGTGTTACAGGAGATCACAGCATCCAAACCACATCAATGTAAGTGATGCAAGGAACACGTTGTTGAGCTTAAATCCAATTTGTCAACTAGTCATCACAGAAAAATGCCAAAAGTTTCTTAATAAAGGGACCAATGACTTTTGAAATAAGGACTTACAGGAAAGTTTGTTCAAGGTCAAAAGCTTTTGAGTGTGTGTGAGACAGAAAGAAAGATCAAAGGTGTGGACTGCATGGAGTGAGAGTGGAAAAAAAGGAGTCTTTAAAAGAGAGGACGGGAAGAAAAGGAAGAGTCTGAGCTCAGAGATAAGCAGGTTTCATAGAGACACCCATATAACTTTGATCTCCAGACAGCACTTTCCTCTTCTAACTCCCCCTAAACTTTTTAAAATGCTGTAAAAAATAAAATAAATGAAATGTATATCTGCGTCCTATTCTGCCCTTTCTCAAAAGTTAGGCTTGTGTTCACTTGTTTGTGCTAAAAATATACGAGAAGTACGTGATTTTAATCCAGCATGTACTTATAAAGTCGGGCTCTATCTTGAAGTGTTCTGTTTCTTCCCGTACCCTGCTGAACTGGGGGACAGTCTTTAACAGAATAAATCTTTAATGATTTGAAGACAAAAAATGAAAGCAGCGCAGTAATCAAATATAATGTAAAGAGAGAATTCAAACAGCTGTCATGTTGCGCAAGAAATAGGCTGTAATGTAGGTAGCATTTGTACAGAGCGTACCTTAAGATACCAGCTGTTCTATGCTACAAAGCTCCAGGTCAATGGTAATGTACCATATGGGCAGAAAAAAAGCAAAAGATTTCTCACCATATTTATGAGAACGTGGAGGAAAACTAATTCACATCACGAAACCTCTCGAGCAGTGAGCGTTCAGAGATATTAACAAATAAGCTCAGCAGTCGTTTAAAAACCTGCAGAAAGTTAAAAAACACTTTTCTCCCTTTTTCTCCTTCCTGTCTGGACTGAAGGTGCGACCTGTCGGTTACGATGGCAACAATCCCACGTCGGTGGCAGAGTGGCTGGAGTCGCTGGAGCTCGGCGACTACACCAAATCTTTCCTCATCAATGGTTACACCTCCATGGAGCTGGTCAAGAAGATCTGGGAGATCGAGCTCATTAATGTAAGTCTCAGTTACTTTCACTTCCTGCTTCTACGTGCAGTCCTGAAACATGTTCATTTTAAAGAATAAGGCTGGTGATATTCCATATCTTTCTTATTGCCAACAAATCCCATGACGTATCTTATTCCTTTGTGTCACATTGTACACTGTGCCATTGGGTCACATGTTGAATACACACAGTGCATTTTATTTTGAGTCGATCCCACATACACAGTCCTGCTGCTGTAAATACTCACTAGTGCACCAAATACATGTTAATCTACAGCTGAAAATAGTCCCAAACAAATGCTGAGTGCCCAGCTGTTTTAGGAAATGACTTCTTATAAGATCAAACTATATTTTTGTTAAAGGCACATTTACACATGAGGATCAGTATACTTCAGTTTCTTTAGTTTGTGAAAATAGTCTTCTTAAAACAAGGTATATCTGCAAACTGGACAGATATTCCACTTGCCTGTTGTTCAAAACAACTTCTTTTTCAATGAAGTGATGCTGTCTCGATACAAAGAGAGTAATCCCTCTTTTGTCGACAGGCAGTCTTATCCCTTACTTTAAAGACATTTGTGTGACAGGTCAAACTGCTTCCTCATAGACAGATGAACTACACCACCCTAAAGCAGTTAAATGATGGGTTCAGATGGATATATATTTTTTGTAATAAAGAACACCAATGGCACAGCTGGGGCTTTGTGAAGCTCAGTGCTTGTTGTTTTCTGTCCTCATCTCTCACCTTGGTGACAGATTGAATTTGTTTGTCCTGCTCAATATATTGCACAAGAGACTCATACATCAGCACACGCACAAGCTTTGTCCTTTGGCTTTTTATCCAAAACACAGCTGAAGTCGATATGAAAGTTCCCTCTGTGGGAAGGATGTGCAGAATGTCCATCAGGCATTTCTCCTCATTAATGTGCAATGTGTGCTAAGAATACAAACAGGAAGGAGGTGCATTTGTACGGTTATATCATAATCTCACTGCGTCTTTTTTTTGTGCTTTATTTTACTATTTTTACTTACTTGTCATAACAGCTCTTCGTCTTGCTGTAGAATAAAATAGATAGTTTGCAGCTGTTTTCTTTGATTGAATTCTCTCCTTCGGTAAATATCAGTAATGGTGGATGATAACAAGGTTTGACATTTGAGCTCCCATCTTGTCACAAGTAGCGCAGGTTTATGATTACATTTTTACCAACATAAAATCTTCACTAGAGATGGGATTTGCTGCAGCCTGATCTCATCGGAGTGATGTGCTCCTTTGATGCTCAGAGTGTAACGAAATCATGTTGGATTGCAGAGGGCGCCCGCCTGGGTGATTTCAATGAGAGGGAGAGAAGGGAGCGAGGGGAGAGAGATGGGGTGTTCTTTCCTTCCCAGTGGAGGATAAAGTGATAAAGTGATGAGTGATCAGCTGGAGGAGGTGGAGAGGGAGTTATATAAGCATGTGGGATGCAAGATGTTTCACAGCGCTGGAGATGCTGCCCACATGCTGCGCTTGTATGTATGTGTGTGTGTGTGTTTCTGGATGCATATGTGAGATAGAGAAAGTGTTAATACATGTTATGTATGTGTTTAAATGTATCCTGAACACAAGCCAAACTATACATCAGTCTCCTTTCTGTCATGGAAAACAGCAGTCTAAATTATGTTCATATGAAGCATCTACAGTATATACTATCTTCTCCTTCAGTACTCCCATTTAGACCTGCATGTGCATGTAAATAAAAATACTGTATAGCATAAGGATTCTGTCTATATGAAGAATGAGTGAAGCTGCATTGCAGTGCAGAGTGAAGCCACTAGAGGTTGCAAAAGTACACGATAAGGCCAAAAACCATGAATTGAAACCTAAGATGCAGCTATATTTATTTAAAGCAGAGCTATTTTGCTGTCGAACATATTCAAATGACTTTACTGGAAATATGGTAGCTTGCCTAAGTAAGCACTGACTGTGCAGCTCTATCAAAAAAAATCATGAAAAGTATAATAAATCAATATTAGATTGTATATTAGACATTGTCAGGAGACACACAGTGTTTTCTTAAAATATACTGTAAAAAGAGGCTCTGTGTGCAGGAACATCCTGTCTATACCATGTCATACGTTATGTTGAAAATGATTAGGAAGTCATGGGACCCATCAAATAAAGTTACCCTTGACTGGTCTGCACAGATCCCTGACCTCAACCCCATCCATCACTTTTAGGGTGAACTGGAATGTGGACTGAACCAGGCCTTATCATATGGGTGCAATGCTCAGGTGTGTACATACTTTTGGGCATGTACTGCATTCATTTGTGTGTTTGCTGTACAAGCTGTCGTCATAACTGAGTACCACTGCAGCACTACAGTCACTAAAGTATTCTCTGGGGTGATGGAGAGGTCGCTTCTGAAAGAGGTGTGTGTGTGTGGACATATTGTATTGGGAGAAATGAATAGAGCAATGTGTGGAAGGACATATAGAGATGTCAGGGGGGGAGAGAGAGAGAGAGAGAGAGAAGAATTTGGCCGCTGCTTTCATGTAAACACCGGATAATCGCTATGGGCAACAGATGCTGTGGTGTCCGGGGAGACAAGGGAGGAGCGTTAAGTATTGTTGGAGCATTTTAAAATAGAAGGATACAATTGTGGGTGTGGGTACAGAGGTGTGTGTGTGTGTCCTTTTGATTAGGCACATATGTGCAGCCCTGCTGTTGTGGGATTAGAAGAGCATCTCAAAACACCTTTTAATCCTGCCTGTCCACACACATTCACACACAATATACTGCAGACAGAGCAACACCTGCTCTCTGTCTGCAGTTTCAGTTTCACATAGAGAATAATGTGTACATATATAGTTAGTATAGTCAATGTATATACAGGGACAGTTGTGATTTCCCACATATTGTACTCTAATGTATAGTAGAGTGGGAATTAATTAAATTAACCTGAAATGAATACTCATTAAATTAGACGTTCTATCTTTGAATTATTAAATTAATGTTAATAATTAATAGGAATTCAGTATTAAAACTGGTTGAGTAAGTGTGCATATACTGCTTGTAATTGGAGATTTTTAACATTATGCTAAGATTTAACTAATCACATAACACTGAATGTACTGAGCCAATTTTCTTCCACTTAAATTAAGCAATTTATCAAGTAAAATATAAAACACGTGGTGGTTAAAAACATTCCAAACTAGTATTTTCTTGCATTTCTTCATGTCAGACAGTTGTGTGTGAGAGGGCAGCGGTTCTTGAACATCTTTATCTTTAGGGAGCTGCCATTTAAGCAGCTTTGCGCCCTTAATTTCCCCCTGAACCCAAACTAATTTAGAGGGCTATGTCAGGTACTTGATAATGTAATAATGGCAAGACATTATGACTCTATCAGCCAGCTTTTAATATCAAGTCTCCTAGTAAAATCTGCTGTCTCAAGAATAATTTACTGTCATAATCTTTGCTTCATGAAGCTTCGGGCTTCAACCCAGGCTGTGAGAAAGGCTTGTTTTTGGGAACGTCTCAGATCTGGACTGACATGATGACTTGGAAAACTTCATTCATTCAGTTTTTGTTGGAAAATGACTTAATCAATTGGTATTTTTAAAGTTTTGAAGCGTGGCTGTAAATCCTTTTAAGTAAAAAAAAAATCATAACAAAGCATAGCCTTTGATTGGTTCACGGGGGAAGTAGGATAACTACAACAAGAAAACAGATGCTGCATATAAACACAAATATCTATACCAAAAAGCATTCTTAATGTTTTAATATCTTATTTCTGTTTGAGTTGTCAGTTATCTCTGTTTGTTTTATCTAATAACAGATGAATGGACCCCTCATAATTTACATACATATTCATTCCCCTGCAGTGCAATGAGCTGCAGACACATCTTGTGTAAATCCACACGGTGGAGCTGCTGCCTCTCAGTTCAGTGAGAACACCTTGTCTTGAGACGAGTAAAGAACAAAACAACTGCGTCAAGGCTGCAAATTGCTCTCATTTCAAGTGAGTCCTCAGAGAGCCCGGAGCGAAGCAATTACAAACGGATTTCGTTTTGGAAAGCCACGTTTACGACGGTGGAGTGCAGATAGTTTCCGGTCCTCAAGGAACAATTCCCTTAATGCTTTCTAGATGAGGGGACCCTGCTATCACATAGGAGGGTGCCTTCAAATGTGTGTGTGTGTGTGTGTGTGTGTATATTTTTCGTGTCCTTACCTGGTTACCTGTGTATGGTACTGAAAATGGGAAGCATCTGATTGGCGGTTCGAGGAAGTCAAGTCTTTCTGGTCTTTTTATATACGGATTTCTCTAGATCAATGGTTAACAACCTTTTTCGGTTGTGACCCCTTAATATAAAGCATTTCACATCTCATGGCTGCCATAAATTGTGAGCAGAAGACAGATGCAAACATTAGAAGTATAGTTTCCTCTCATTTCCTAGCTGATTATCATCTTGTGACCCACTAGATTAATCTCACGACCCGGGGTAGGGGTCCCATCCCCGGATTTGGAAACGCTGCACTAGATGTGTGTTATCAAGTCAGTACAGTTTTGCCGTAGTTCTGCTCATTGATTACCAGCAATGGTCTAATAAAATAGTTTCCAACCTTTTTGGCTTATAACTGTTTAATGTGAAGCAGCGTTTATTTTTAACATTATTAGTGAATTATTATTACTGATGTTTTAACATGTGAGCAGTGCTTTAATGTTGTAGCTGGTCAATGTAGAACAAAAAGTATTACATTTGTGTAAAATCTAAAGTAGTAACAACAGTACTGCCCTCTGAAATGTGGTGAATTGTAAGTATAAATTAGCATTACGAACAACAGTAAATGTGCTTCACTTTTCAAAACTCTTTTCTATCTTGTCAATTGTCTCGCAACGCCTCAGATTTATCTTGTGATTTCTTCATGTCGGAAACCACTGATCAAACACAACCATGGACATGAATTCATGTACAGTAAATATCATCACATTGCCCAACCCTGTTACAAAATGTAGCAAAATGTTTGCTTCTTGTTAGCTGCCTCCTGCATGTGAGGGCCTGTCAGTGTGTGTTCACTTTAGGCGTGTGTGTGATTCACCTACAGGGCCTGACTTGTCCTTGGGGGGGGGGGGGGGGGGGGGGGG
>JAVQJL010084025.1:0-26541 GCA_036024295.1 Nannoperca obscura
TTTTTTTTTCTTGCATTCTGACTTTTTTTTTTTTTTTACAAAATTTTTTTTTTTAATAATACAATAAAGTCAGAATTCTAGCATAAAAAAAAAAAATTTCACACGTGTCCCTAATCCTCTTCCGTAAAACTTGCAATTAATTTCTCTCCTGCTTTAACTTTTACATTTTATGATCACGTTGATTTCGAGACAGCTCTTTTTAATTTAAAGACGTGTAATTGACACAGAGCAGTAACAGGAGCTCTGATTTGCCAGCTGTTATGTGTCACCCGGTGCAGCTGATCTCTGCTGTACCTCTACAAATGGTAGAGGTCATGTGTGGGCAGCAGCTAACCGATCTCTACGTTGGTGCTATAATCAATCTGACAGCTGTAGTAGGCGTCCTCTAGTCAACAGCTCCTTCACCTCACACTGACACAAATGCCTTTTACCTGCAGCTGTGGGAGGAATGTGTAAGCCTCAAAGAGGATCTGAAGACGGAGCAGATGCTGAAGAAGCACTTTAAGATAGAGAACAACAAGGCCCAAAGAACCTGGGATAATGCCAAGAGAAGCCTGGAGGAAACTAAGGCCAGGTTAAGAGAAAAGCTCAGGTTGAAACAGAGGGCCGACAAATGCTGCTGGGCAGAAACTGAAGTAAGCTTCACACACACTTTTCTGAGGTTTATTCAGTTATCCATGGACAGGGTTTTTATGCTTTGTGTTAAATTGTAGATCCTTTATTTAAGTAGAAGTACCTGTACAATGATGTAAGAAAATACTCCATTACAAATAAAATATAAAATTATCAGCAAAATGTACTAAGTATCAAAAGTACTAATTCTGCTAATTCTGCTAAACAAATGTCCCTTGGGATATTATAAAGGACATACAGTACATGACATGTCTTTTTGTTGGAGCTAACATTCAGATTAGTCCTTCATATTTAAGGAGAAGACTATGAGATGAATTAACCAGTTTTCTTTTCTTCGAGAAAACACGCTTTGTTATCTCAAGATATTGAAATAATAACTGATGATCTCGAGACAACGGAATTAAAAAAACAATTGTAAGCATTACCGTTCTCAGGAGTAGATGTCATTTTTAATCATTTTTAATTAGGTAATTTTGTGAAAAACCATATCACACAAATTATTCTTCTAAGGAGAGTATTTTTATGTGTCTTACAACATCTGTAGAGAATCTTTAATGCTTTTTTTCATCATCGTTATAATCCTTATTTGTTATGGACCCATGTCTATGCCTTCACATGTAAAATATTTAATTGCAATTTGCTTAAAATGATCCAACTGAGAAACAAAAATGTGAATACAATAAAACAATACACAATAACGACTGAAATAATGACTTCCACTGAAAGCTGACCGAGTATAATTACCACCCATTCCTATCAGCACTTATTCTAAGCTGCTTTAAACAAAAATGTCTGCAAATGAATGTATTGTAATGTAATGCACTTGCAGTAAATCATTTCTTTTAGGTCTAGGAATTTCACACCTGAGCACAATATTTGATCATTGATTCCAGGAGCAGAAGCTGAAACTACTAGAGACCGCACATCACGATGAGATCTGTGGGCTGAAGGTGGCCGCCAATGCCATGAACTCCAAGTCCCAGAAAGAGCATGTGGAGTCAGAATTTGAGCTTCAGAAGAAAATGTACAACTTACAGCTGGACAAGGGAGAGAAAGAGTCCCGCACCAAAATCTTCATCGGGAAACTCAAGCAGGTGAGAAGTCACCAAGTCCAGTCCATATGTTTTACCCAATTGGTTCTCCAGTTGTTTCTTGTTCTATTTCTACAAGTAAGCATCTGTTACCTTTCTATTCTTAACAGAAACAAAAGGATGAATTAAGGGAACTGAATGAGAGCTATGAAAAACAAGTCAGAGGTAAATAAACAGTGTCCATTTCTGAGTTATAGTCAAAAAGTCTTAAACTACTGTTTTCTCTCTGTTGCTATTCAATTAGTAATGGAGGCCCAATTCAAGAACAAAATGAAAATCATGGCTGAAGAGAACAACAAAAAAATACAAACTGAGCTCAATCAGATCGATACACGAATGAAAGAATGCACCAAAAGCGTTGTATCAGAGCATGACAAAGTCTGGAAGGATCTCAACAAGTTCATCAAAAGAAAACCTTGTGGATACTTGGAAAGGGAGAAGCTCCAGGTGAGAAATGCTAGACTCACCACAGTTCTGTCAAAAGGCAAAAGAAAAAACACAAACCCGTCACACATGAGAGGTGAATTTATCCACCAGTATAGATATTAAGACATCATTTTTCTCCACCTTCAACCACAGCAGGTGTACAGTTTATATGTTGCATCCACGTCTGACAGTCTGGAGGATATGAAGGATATATATTAATTTATTTTCATTCTGTCGAGGAAAAAAAATGCATTTGTTGTTCTTGACAAATTAAAATGTTTTGTGTAATTTGAAGATGTTTGGTTTGACAGGAAATAAAATTCCATAAATTGAGTGCAGATGGTTTTCCAAGTGGCTCTTGCTTGACATGCTATTGTTGTCATTTTCTAGAGACAACTTGAAGTCGCAAAAGAAAAGGACAAGCAGCTGGATAGGAGGATGGTGGCAGCTGTGCAGGAGAACAAAAGCCTGACAGAGACTCTGCAAGACATGGAGCCAAAGTTGTGTGAGAGCCACCAAGAGCTGTCCACCCAGAGAAAAGCCATGGCCAAGAGTTTGAAGGTTTATTGCTTTGCTTCATTTGAGGGCTTTTTGACAGAGTTCAGCCTGTAGAAAACACAGAGCTACCTTCATTATCACTGTAGGTACAATAAAACTGTCCACAAATAGGCAACAGGTATAATGTCCAAATTGGACATGTCATTTTTTTTGTCATTATTATTATTTTAAATTGAGATGTAAAAAGTCTAATTATATATATTTTTTTTCTGATATTTTTTTGTCTATTTTCTGAGATTTTCCATCTTTCATATCAGTTATGGCAATATTTTACTCAGCAGGCAAAATTAGAAACATATCAATTAAGGTTGCTTTGCTGTTTCTTATTCGAAGCCACCACCTGGAGTCACAAAGTCAGAACTGTTTAAATCCTCCTCAAAGGATTTGATTTTGTCATCTACACTACTTATTTGGCAGATCAAACAAAAGTAAATGTTACCTTTTATTCAAATATTAACTTTGATTTTATTCTTTCTGCTTCAAATTTGGCCTGCAGCACTTACCATACAACCTCTTACATTTAAGACAATTAAGTTCATTCAACAAACATTTCAGGTCTCAGTGAAAGTGGTGAGTAAGATTTTACTAAAACTCACTGAAATGTTGGCTTAAACTATGAAAGTAAGTAAACTTCTGATTATGTCTTCAACAGAGGGGCAAAAAAAATACTGTACATTTACTCGCAGAGAGACGTCTCCTGCGTTTGAAGCACCAGCAGGTTGAGATGAAACACGTACAGGTAAACTGCTTGCATCGATTTGTCATGCCACAAGTTTTCCCCTTATTCATTCGCTCACTTGATGAACGCTGAATGTCGTATATGGCTGGTGGGTATTCATGTGACTCGTGTGTCCCGCAGACTGAGCAGGAAAACGACGAGCTGCAACAGAGGCAGACAGAAGATGTTCTGGACATGCAGCAGAAAAGTTGCCTGAAGGCCATGGTGCTGGAGAGGAAGATAAAGGCTGCGATAGAAACTCATGAGAAGGAGCAGCTTAAACTTTGGGTGACGCTCACCTTCGGACAGGGAGACCAAACTGCTGCAAAAAACATTAAGGTACAATTTTATATCTGCACTTTCAACCTGTGTTCAGTGGTTTATAGGACTTGTGAACCTTTATATAGGATAAAAGACCTTCTGTATACAATATTCCTGCCACAAGACGCTGCACTAGCACCAGCATGTCAGACCAAAAGAAATCGGCACGTTGGCCACACCGCCCCCTAACCAAAACAACCTTTTTAAAAAGTGGCTTTATCTTTACGCTTGCACCACATCCTGTCTGCAGCAGCGAGCCGCGGAGGAGCTGACCTCTCAATATGGTCTCTCTTCTTCCATGTTTACTGCTGGCTGGAGGGGGGCTTTTTCAATCCTGCGTGGGCGTCACTCCCTCAGTCTTTTTCTAAACACGCAGGGACTCATATGCACTAACATGCACGTGCAGCCGTCCCAGACTTCAAAACATAGAACAGAGCAAATTGGACATGTCATTATTTCGGAAGAACAACACACGTGTGATATCATTCTCTGATCAGGAAGCCATTACATAGCAAATAGTTGTTTGGTGCTATATTAGTGTTCAATATCTCATATATTGCACCTTTTTAAAAGTAAAGGTGCAATTTCATTGTGTCTTTAACAACCCTATTATGTTTACTCTAATGCCAAACAAGACCAACGCAACCTAGCCGGGTTTTATAATTATTCTGACAACTGTTAACTCCACCAGTTTTAAACATCTAAGTCAGTTTACCAAACATGGTTAGTGCATCTCAGCCTGTGAAAGCAGAATGTGTTCTGTGGCTCTGGAGGAGCTTATTTAAAGTCAAACAACCCTGATGATGTGATAGTGGTGTCTGTGGCTTCTAGACGAGCTGAATCATCAGTATGGCGTTCATTCTGTCCTGCTTTAAAATTTTCTTTGTGATTTATATTGTATTTGTGAGTTGTGTTGTGTGAATCTTTTGTCGTGGTACATGAACAACCCAGAAAAGAAAAGTGTGTTTCTACCTGCAGGAACTATTAGAGTCCAAAGACGCCATCATTAAAGCCTTGAAGGATGACTTGTCTCGAAATGTAAAGGTTGGTCATCAGATTTCTCAAAGTGATGTCATGCATTTGTTTAATTGATCTGAGAGTAATTGTTGGTGTGCAGCTTTGATATGTTTTCTGGTCAGTTCGTGAGATGCTGTCATGGTTTAAAATAAGCGCGTGATCCGCAGGAGTATGACGACTTGGTTAAAAAAGCAACAGCTTTGGACATCTCTGTAGACAAGTGGCTCCCGAGGGATGACATCAAAAAATGCATCAGGAATGTCTCTGAGGCTTACGTTCCTTCAGAATGCAAGGTTAGTCACCAGTTATCTCAGGGCTTTCATGCATCTGATATTTTTTCAGGCAGTTCAGGTGGTGCTGTCGTGTTTGAATGAAATGAATCTGTGATTGGCAGAACTTTGACAGCTTGATACAGAAGCTGATGGCTGCGTGCATCTCTGAGGACAACCCCGTCCTAAAGGACCCTGCTGGCGCCGAGTCAAGACAGTGAACTCCTGCAGCCCTCTGCCCTCCAAATCACTTTCTTTTTTCTCCTCTCTCTCATTCAATTCAATATAGTTTGAATCAAAGTCAATTACACAAACTGAAAGGATTGGTCTAATTTGTTACAGCTTATTTTCAGTGTTGGCATTCATTTCCATCAGCTTTGATAGCATTTTACTCACCAAGTTAACTGCTGAGGTGTGGTTGGAACGCAGCAATATTAAAATCATTCCTAAAACAAAAGAGTAAGCACTGTAGTGATGTCTAAAATAAGAATAAGAAAGACATGATCTCTACCTGGTTTTTGTTGTAAGTCTAACTGCAGCATTCTGTACAAGTTGGAGCCTATTGAGTGCTTTCAGGTTTAAAGAAAACCATGACCATTTCTGCAGATAGAGATATGTCTTTGATGATAAAACTGGACTGGACAGGCTTGTTTATACAGTATGATTGTGAAAATGTAAACCAGAATCAAAACATACATAATGTTTTTCACCAAAGGAAAAATGTGACATATTCTCTTTTTTTTGTTGACCAAACAAATATTCGGAGGCAAAGACCAGGGCCAGATTCTTAGAAATTGTCTTAACAATGATCCTCAACTTTGACTTATGAGTCAATGTGTTTTTTTTGGTAAAAAGTAGAACAATATCCCCAAAATTCCCTCCCCAAGTACTAAATGGGTCATTAGCATGACAGGTCATGTGTCATGGCTGCATCACAGCTCCATGCACACCTTGTCATTATTAAGATTACGATACGAGATTAAGATATCCAACGCTTGCATGCTCCAGAATATTGCAACATGCAAAAATAAAACTTCTATTTACATGTAAATCCTTCCCCCACAGTTATGTTTACAGTATCAATATCTACTCTCACCTTTACTACTACTAATCTGTTTACTTCTCAATAATTAAGACAGAACACATACATACCCTCAACAGGTAGACTGACTGGTTTATTAACAACGGTATATTTGTCTGATATGGAATTTTGGTATGATAATTTACTAGTTCTGTCTGATAATTAAATTTATCTTTGTCTGATCATTATTTTTGTCTGATAATTAGTTTATTTTTGTAAGATACTTTATTATATTTCTCCAGGAAGGTACACCTTCATAAGAATCTGCTGCCTTTCTGCACATGCCTCCTGGGTGGTGCTGTGTTTGACACTTCGACTCAACTCAACTTTATTTATGTAGAACCTTTCATACAAACATGCAGCCCAAAGTGCTTCACAGAGCAAAGATAAAACAGTACAAACAACAAAAAAAGAAAAAGAAATAATAAAATAGACAACAATAAATAAATCTTGTCAGAGACCCTCTGCCACAGGAGCTGTGCCTCACTAGGACTTCAGTTGATGCGCTTGTGGGAAACCAGGGCTTATAATACCTCCTGGTCATAATGTCGCCCATGTGTCAGGTCAGTGTATGTTTTTGTATCTCTTCCTCATGCTCCATCACTCAGGTGATGTCTGCTGTCTTGTTTTTGACAGTCTTGAGGTGGCACACTTTCTTTCACTGCTGACAGACCTGGAATCTCCACACTGGTAATTTAAAGGCTGTCAATGTTCAGCAGTGGCACAGCAGGCACTGGGATGCATGACCTGAAGCAAGAGACAAGCAATACGTATAAAAAAAGTACAATACCCAAATTGTTTTGTATACCCTCACTTATATACATTAGGTCAGCACAACAGAAGCAGCCCGTTGTAGTGTTACACATGCTAAATGAAGACTATGTTGATTCAGGGGCCTAGTATTTTTAATAACTGCAAATAAAGCAAAAGCAGAGTTTTGGATCAACACTGGCCTTGCTGCACTCTGCTATCTTGACTGTTCCAGGTTCAGATCGGGTACAGCCAGTCACCAACGTTACAAAGACATTACTGCCATCTACTGGCAAAAACCGATATTGCCATAGAGCCGCTAAAATTGAGTGCAGGGGAGTTTTTTACTGACACAAAGCATTTAAAATAATAATAAAACAAAAACAAATAAATGAATAAATTATAATGGGGAGGTCCAGGAGTATAATGTGAATTAATACAATAATATTCCTGGGCATAGTACTTATTACTAAATCATATTGCTATTCTGCATGTGCCAAAACAAACTTTTCTGTCAGTTGCCTCTCTGAATTAAAACCCACACGGGTTAATTAATATTGAGTGTATTTGTGTATATTGGACTAACAAAAAAAAGATCATACAGAGGTGTTATATTGCACCTGTGGAAATATTCACACAGCTCTTCCACCAAAGGCCAAGCACCGATGGCCCCAACTACTGTCACTTTCTCCTATAACGCCACAGTACACAAGACCACAGGCTTTGCTCCCTCACGACTGCTTTAACTGCCTGGCAGCACCCCAAGACTGCCTGTTGACCGGATGTTTGAGTGTGTCCTTCTGGATGTTCAGGTGGATTACGACACCTATGTGCTGTGTCTCAGATGTGACTTGGCAGAGGCTATGAAATCGCAGAGATTTCTACCACAAAATAGCAGCAGAGGCAAACTTTACAACCAGAAGTTGAAGGGTGCTCCTGTGGAGGTTCTAGTTGGCTAACAAGGCAGAACAAGAAAAAAGAGACATTGTCTGATCACTGGGAGAACCTACATTGCTGTGAGTAACAGGATAACACACATACCTTCAGGTTCAGAAACTGCAACAGAGCAGGACAAAGTGGTCCACAGGTATCTTATCATGCCTGTGAACTTCCTGCTCACTCCATCTAAGTCTGAAGATGGTGGCTCTTTTGTCAGTGACCTGATCACTGGAGTTACGGATCAACTGAGATCAACTGACTGCTTCCATTGACGTTCATGCAGTCGATGATGTGGAAGAGACTTGACAGACCAAACTGTCTCCTGTCACCTGCCTATCATCCTGCTGACCTAACTGACTCTCACACAGTTACTTCTGAACCTCTAGCCTTATGATGCAGGCCCAGTAGTCAGATCAGGAGCAGAGCGTACTCAACTCAGTGACAGTAAGACATTAAGAAATAGGTGAGGGTTTCTAGTAAACCAGACGTGTGGCTGAACTCTGTGCAGCAAAGAGGCCTTCAGAGAGAAGCTGTGGGTCCAGTCTGTGAAAGTTAAAGACGCAGGCCCGTATTAAGAGTGTATAAAACGTAATGGTACCAGAGTTCAATGCCCTTTGCTTCATTAAAGGAAATTAGAGTGTTTTTATGGCTGATTCACTTTTGGTACGAGGCCAGCACTATAGATAACTGTAAATCCCCTTTATCATCTAATGTTGATGGTGTGAGTGGCACAAATTAAACTGTTAACTTCTAGTGAGGATATTATGAATTATATGGACTGTTGATCGATTTAGTGGAAGTCCGGTGAGGTGTCTGTAGGTACACTACCTGGCCAGATGTATGTGGCATAATTTCAAAGCTGAATATATTTTTCTAGGCCAGAGCAATGAAATATTGACTAAATACCTGATATACCTTGATATACTGTGATGTCACTTAAAGATTGATTACTGGTGCTGCCCCTGATCTTGAGAAGACAAGATATGTACACAAAAGAACAAAATCAAACAGGCATTAATTGCTCTTTTCACTTTCTAGAACTGACAAGCACAGAAACCTGCCAACTGTAAGACCAGAAAAATGCAAATTAAGCTACTGTATATCACAGAATTGCAACCACTATGTCACAAGAGATGATCTGTCCTTGTATATATTTTTCTCATCACTCTTTGGTGTTTGGTGTTATTTGTGATTACTTGTGGCAATGAGGGGAATATTTTGGCCAGTCAGTGGAGGTGAGCAAATGGAGGATGTAATGTTACCTAAAAAGCTTAGAAAGCAGGACCACGAGTTTTTTTTTTCAAACAGTAAGTTATATTACATTACACTAACATTTAGGCTAATAACATTTACATTAAGTTACGAGCTACCAAAGTAGGTAACGTTAGCTTAGTTGATAAGGCATTGATTTTCAATTCAATTCAATTTTATTTATATAGCGCCATATCATAACAAAGTTATCTCAGGGCACTCAATCACATGGAGCCGGTCGAGACAGCCAACGTTTCAGGTAACTGTTCCCACTGTAAATGCATCTTGTGTGTGAAGGATTGCGGTTACATGAAAAGCAATAGTCCAATTTTAATTAGATTAAGACACAGGTGGACACGTTTGGAATTGAAATTATCAATGTAGTCCCCATTCTAAATGCGCGAATTTTCATATATAAATATCGTAGAATTGTGGGAAATGCTCTTTAAACCACCCCCACCGATGTCTATACCATGGTTACGCCATTGCATGCAGGTCCTTGGTCACGATTCTTTGATTGTGTGATCGGTGTACGTCCTCTTTGTAAATAAGTTGAGGTGTTTCTCGACAGACTGCGTTCACTGCGAGTAAACAGCTGACAGGAAACGCTACCACTTTCACCGGAAAGGAGGAGCTGCAGCTTTTATTGTCGCTCGAGAGCTGCTGTAATGGCGGTGCCTCGTCGCTCCTCGCAGCAGCAACAACAGCAAAGTAACTTACAATCTCCGCCGAGAAACAGCTCAATTTCAGGCGTCCCTGCGGCCTCTCCGCCGATGGCTCTGCTGACATCGGCCGCTGGACCCTCGGAGAATGAGAGGGAATGCAGCGGAGGGATCGAGATGGCTGTGGCCTCCCCGGACCTACCCGCCCCGGTCCTGGCGAGCAGTGCGAGCTTCTCCACGACAACCTCTGGCGGCGGCAGCAGCAGCGTCTCGAGCCCCGGCTCCGGAGCTGCCAGTCCCACTGACGGTAGCAGCGGCATCGGCGGGGCGTTCAGGGAGCTGTTCGAAGCCTGCCGTAACGGAGATGTATCCAGAGTAAAGAGACTTGTCGATTCGGTGAACGTGAACGCGAAGGACATGGCTGGTCGAAAATCAACTCCCCTTCATTTCGCTGCGGGTAATTATGAGCTAAGCTAATGATAGAAACGCATTAGGTTTTGCAACAGTAGCGAACATACTGTGACGGCTAGCTAGCTAATGTTGTTATGTTTTAGTCGACGTGTTTACTGCTAACCTGATTATTTTGTCATTTGCCCTTCTGATAACGTTACATGTAACTATAGTTTATCACGTCTGAATTAATAGCATGGCAGTGCTAACCAGGTAGTTTGACAAATAACCATACCGTCAAAATCTCTCGAACTTCTCGAACTGGCATAAGCAACACAAGACAACCTCTAATTTAGCTAGCCTAGCAGCATTAAGATAATTATTTCATATGTTAGCAAAAACTGCAACACAACGCAGCTTTGTGGTGTATGTCGTCACTAACGTTAGCATAACCTCTGAACAAAATGTATGCAAACACCCTCCTGTCATGTAAATCAAGGCTAGGAGGCATGCTTATACTCATGTTGCAGTGCATTATAGCGTGGATTATATCTCATAATTTGGCAATAAATAAATATTTATATTTGCATTTTTCCATCTGAACTCTCCAGTTCTACTCATCAACTTTACATTGTAGCAACATCCAGGCTAGTTATAGTGTATACGTATCATTTCTAACCTAATATTAAGGAAAAGCAAACTAAGTATTACATTTTAATCCTCTTTCAGGTTTTGGCAGAAAAGATGTGGTGGAGCACCTCTTGCAGACCGGGGCTAATGTTCACGCCAGGGATGACGGAGGACTTATCCCCCTGCACAATGCCTGCTCTTTCGGCCATGCAGAAGTTGTCAGCCTCCTCCTGTGTCAGGGCGCAGACCCCAACGCCAGAGATAACTGGAACTACACACCGTTACATGAGGCTGCCATCAAGGGAAAGATAGATGTTTGCATTGGTAAGGATCTCCGTCAATTATGTGCAAGCACAAATCTGTGGTGATGTTTTTCGAGACTGTTCAACTCTCATGTGTCACTGGTTGCAACATGGCTTAGGTTCTTGAAAAGCTTGACAACTGGATATAGAAGATATAGACTTTGAGCCCAAGGTTATTAAAGAATTTGAGTGGTGGTGACAGGATTGGTTTAATTCTGCAAACAACCAAAAGGTTTCTTTCCATCGTTGTCAGGTTTGTGTCATTTAACCACCTCTTTGCTGTGTAACCAACTTAGGTGATTTTACATATGTGTACTGTGTGACACAACAGGAGAATGTGAATGATTCAAGGACAAAATTTAAAGTATTTTCTTTATCTGCACCTCTCTCACTCAGTTTTACTCCAACACGGCGCTGATCCAAACATCCGCAACACTGATGGCAAATCTGCTTTGGATCTAGCCGACCCTTCAGCCAAGGCTGTTCTCACTGGTCAGTCCCTCTCCGCTGCTTATCTCTGATTTACATTTTATACCTTTTAACTTGCAGTTTTACAGCATGTGACGTATGAATACAGGACTAAATAAAGCTTTACTTTGCGGATGCAGATTACTTTAGATGTCAGCAGTAGTTAAAATGTAATGATCAGATAGACTGCATTCACACAAGAGAAGATGCACATGATTCTGTCCTGACATCATTGTACCATAAATACATAAAACCAATCGCATTGGTGTGTGGCCTGCCTAGCTCTAATCTGAATGTTTATTTTCATCCAGGTGAATATAAGAAGGATGAACTTCTGGAAGCAGCAAGGTGAGTGTCAGTCGGACTGTTGGCCAGAGTCAAACAACTGCATAGTGTTACTTTCTGCTCATCAGGTTTAAATTTGACTTTACTGTTAGAGAGCTGGCTATAACACAAAGTGGTTACTTACAGTGAGAAGCAGATTGTTTGACAGTATCACAACTATACGGGTGGGTAGTGTATTTACCGCATTACAACCGTATTACATGTAACGGTTGTCTTGTTATCTTATCTGTGAAATGGACATTTAGATGATGCAGTCTCCATTAAAATCCCACGGAATAGTGATTTTGATGGGGAATACATAATGACACCCGTCTTTTTAACCATGTGATTACAGGAGTGGAAATGAAGAAAAGCTGATGGCACTGCTGACTCCATTAAATGTCAACTGCCATGCTAGCGATGGCCGCAAGGTAAACAAGCCGCTAGTACCACATTGTATCACCCCAGACAGATATCGGTCATAACACCTTTGTACGCCACGATGTGCAGAGTTGTACTCGTGTGTTAAAAGCTCTTGATAAAAGAAATGGCAGGAAGGTTTCTGAGCCAGACACAGTGAATACACCCTACAGTCTACAGGCTGGATTCATTTGTGTGGTGCAGATAAACACTGTAGATGTTTTTCTTTCCCCAGTTATACATGTATGACTCTCATCAAACCATCTTTGAAATACATTTGTTTCTGTTATAACACCTCGACCTTCATGCATTCATCCTGTAGGTTCAGCTATAATTGTGTTGTTAGGTGTTTGATCTAGTTAGTTTTGTCTAGTTGATTCTGTATTCACTTTCTGGAACTAAAGTAGACCCCCCCCCCCCCCCTCCTTTATGTACAGTTTAGTGTTTATGTTGAGCTTAGATTGTACCTGGTGTCTCGATGGCAATATTGTCTCCTCTTTCCCATAATCACTTTTCCATGCCAGCTGCTGGAACGAAGCTATGTCTGATCTTTATATCTATGTAGACGCACAAGCATCTGCTCGGATCAGAAAGCAAGACTTCAATCGCTGTATTCTTCACAGTTCATTTCTCTGTGTAATTGCTAGTGCCTCCTCTAAACTCAGCCCATGTTTTTCAAAAGATTGTGATATGGTATTTTAGACACTCATTTTGTGTTTAATCTTATTTCCTCTTTGTGGGTGAGTGGACCAGAGGGATAATTGTTCAAAGGTGGACTTTTATAGAATACATGCAGCACTCATTTTCCATCATTAGCATTTAGCATTTCCAATTTCGGCAAAGGATTGTTTTGCATTTTATTCCCACACCATGCCAGGCATTGATGTAGTTACTCCCACTCCATGTGTCATGCATTGCTTTTCTTAGACATTATTGAAGTATTTCCTGTGTCTTATATTTGTAAATAACTCCACTATGCCAAAGAAATCCTTTGTCACTAATGTCATTTCTTTCTAACAACATTTTCTTCAACAGCACTTAGAGTAGTAGGAGTTCCCAGCCTCCTTTGCAGTATATTTACAGTTTGCCTGATCTAAGCCACCATGTCAGTGTAGATTTGGTCTGGGATTTAACCTGCGGGCAACATTAACCAGTCCTTGCCTTTTCACAAAGCCACAGAGAAAACCGAGGAGGAGAAGTAGCCACACTGTACCCTCCAGCTATTTAACCTCCCTGGCCTGGTGTCACATTTAATCTCAAACCATGTTTGATGGATCAAGCAGTGATTTTATAATTAGCGCTTGTGTTTCATTGACTTAAGAGGGGAGAAAAGAATTGATGTGAAAAAGATACTGTCATTTTGTAATTTTTGTTTCATTTTGTTTTCCGTGTGACTCTGGCAACATTTGTCGATCAGTCAACATCCCAAAAAATGCTGGTAAGTTGACTTTGATAACGGCCACTTGATTGATGCACTGTTGTAATTTTTTTCTTTTGTTTTATTCCTTTTTAATCCATTGTTTGTATTTGACCAATAAGCTGGCTGTCACTTGTTAATTGCACATCATGGACCTGGGTGTTCGGGTCACTCATGTATCCTACCCTGATGCTCCTGTGTGTGTGTGTGTGTGTGTGCGCGTGTGTGTGTGGCATGTGATTGAGTGAGTGAGTGAGTGAGCTCGTTGGGTTGGTGTCATGGTGTTGACTCATCTTTTTTGGATTTAAAGAGGAGCTCAAAAATGTCCACTGCCTGCTTTCTTCGGCGTCTGTCTCTCTCCTTGCACACTCACCCACACTTCTCCAACTGTTAATCACTTTGCTCTTCAGTCAGTGTCTGATTTGGCTTTTATTTTATCTGTTCATTTATTGTTGATGATCACTCATGCATGCCCAAAGGCCTGCCCTTCTGCATCTTGTCAAGGAAATCCTGAATAAGTGTCTGTGAAATTTGTGTCTACTTCACGTTCCCTGTTTGATAGGTTGGTTATGCAATAATGAATGGACTACATTTTTCACCTGTCATTCAAGTGCTATGCTCCCCTCCATGGTAATGACTTTTGATTGCTTGTGCCATCCCACACTGAATGATGCCTCCATGATTCGACTCTCGCCCATCTGATTTTTATCACCGTGGCTTGAGATCTAACACTTGGCTTTATTGGATTTATATATTTTATATTAATATCACTGCATGCAAATTCCCTCCTTTTGATTGTAAGCTTGCCCCGAGCTAGACTAGCTAAAGAACAAATGTCACGGAAGTTGGATTTGCAGCTTTGCGCAGACTAACGTTTCTTTTTCTTGGCTGAAATGAAGCCATTTGATTTGATCCTCTAATAGCTTGCAAAGATGCTTTCTCAAACATGCTTATTTGCATCCTGTTACGGTTGGGGTTCGATAGCGTTTGATCAAATCTGAATCTAATATTGATCTTATTCTATTTACTGCAGGTTCAGCTTTCTAAAAAAACAATACTTGTAAACAATTAAATATTTAGTAACCTATAATCAAAGATTAACATTCACAGAAGTCAGATTTGACCAAATTATGTTTTCTATTTAACTACTTGAATGCCCTATATTCTTCATAAAGCATAGAGCATTTAACAAATCCAGGAACGAGCTATCATCACCCAACCGTAATTCCTACCCAGCAATTTTGAATTTAATAGTCTTAACAGTTGCACTAGCGATTCTTTCTTGTCATCTAACCACATCAAACTTAACTTTAAACTCCAAAGACCTTGGAAATCCAAAGAATATTTTATTTTGCTGACATTGTCAAATGGAGGTCGAAATAGATGAGAAATGAGGTTGAAGTTTCTTGTTGTCACTCACTCAGGTCAGACACAATATTGACAGCAAGTGAATTCTGTCACTGGATTTGCCCACAAACTCCATTGACTTTGCATCATCATACCCGCCATTCATCTGCAACTCACGAGCATAGCCTGCCGTAGCACATTGCTTCCGGCCCTAATCAGCCGCTTGCTCCCGTGGCCATCGAAGGCAGTGCACAACTAAGCCAGCCAGTGGTCTGTGTCTGCTAACGAGCTGTCCTCTCTTACAGTCCACGCCCCTCCACCTGGCTGCCGGCTACAACCGGGTCCGCATCGTTCAGCTCCTTCTCCAGCATGGAGCTGATGTCCATGCCAAGGACAAAGGGTGAGACAGGAGAAACCCACAAAAACTCAATTTGCCCTTCGGTCATAATGTATGACAGTAACCTGAGCGTCTTGTCCCTGCAGCGGCCTGGTTCCTCTTCACAATGCCTGCTCCTACGGTCACTTTGAGGTCACTGAACTTCTGCTTAAAGTAAGTTTCACCTATTAACTCGATGAGCTTGCACTTTCAGGTTAGAATACATCAAAGCACATTAATTAAAAGGTAACTCAATCATTGGTGCAAGAAATAGTGGTGACAAAACAAATTTAGATAACAATTGATCTGTAATAATCATAAATATACTAACAGTAGCAGACAGCATTTTAAGAGTTAAATTTAGGAGATCATGTAATATTGGCAGTGAGCGACAAAAATAGGTAAAAAATACCTCATTTTAGGGGACCTCTTATCTCACTCAAAATCCTTTATTTGCAAATCTATCACTTTGCTTCTCAAACTTGTCTGGCTGTGTTGCCATCAACTTGGGAAATCATGGCCTGTCAGTGTGCTGGTAAAATGCACAATTTCCAGCTTCAAGCAGGAATTAAAATAAGGAACTATTTATGAGCTAGGAAATGATTCAAGGAAATCCTTTTTTTATAAATCTTTTGTTAGTACTGAGATCGGGGAAGCCAACAAATGTTTGTTCCTTGTCCTGTACTCATTCTGTGCTCCGCTGTGCTGCTCTCTCCGCAGCATGGAGCTTGTGTGAACGCCATGGACTTGTGGCAGTTCACTCCTCTCCACGAGGCAGCGTCCAAGAACCGAGTGGAGGTTTGCTCCTTGCTGCTGAGCCACGGGGCCGATCCCACCCTGCTAAACTGTCACAGCAAGAGCGCCGTGGACATGGCCCCCACCCCAGAGCTTAAAGAAAGGCTCAGCTGTGAGTGCTCTCCGAATCACGCAGCAGACACGCTATATGTTGGAAAAAACACATTGTAATCTTTCATGCAAACAGGCACAATAAACATAGTCAGTGCATAAGCAACAGCTGTTGGCTTGGATTATCTTTGATACACCTTCAAAAAGCCAAGTCTGTTTAACACTTTTGCAAAATTTACTCAAATAAGTAGCCTGACATCACTCAAGCTGCATTCAAAAATCAGATCATGGATCATACATGAGTTTCCATTTTACTTCTCTTTCTCTTCTATGCAGATGAGTTCAAAGGTCACTCGCTGCTGCAGGCTGCCCGGGAGGCAGACATGGCCAAAGTGAAGAAGACGCTGGCTCTGGAGATCATCAGCTTCAAACATCCTCAGACCAACGAGACAGCTCTGGTCAGCACCAACTTCTGCTGCTGCTGCTATTTGAGTGCAGCCTGGAAATTAAATTCACTGCTTAAACAGTGCTTATAGAGCTACTTTTCTTAGTTTCCTCATTTGTTACATATTCACTTTTGAATAAAAAGCGATCTTGCCAGCAATGCTTTGGATGATTAATGATTATGTATAGCCAGTCAGTTGAAGGCATTTGCTCAAAACATTTGTCCTGGGTTGGCAGGTCTTTCTCTGAGATTCCAACACACTAATCTAATGTTGGTGTGTATTTCAGCACTGTGCTGTGGCTTCCCCTCATCCTAAGAGGAAGCAGGTGACTGAGTTGTTGCTGCGTAAAGGTGCCAACATCAATGAGAAGAACAAAGAGTAAGTATTTAGTTTTTACATTTTTTACACTGATTTAACTAAAAAGACAACATTAAGCCTGTAAAAGAAAAAAATAACTGCATGTTCAAGCAGATTAAGTGCTAAGAAGCAAATAAACTGTGGCCTCGATCATAACTTCCTGTCTGTATATGTATTTAAGCTTCATGACTCCCTTGCACGTTGCTGCTGAGAGAGCTCACAATGACATCCTGGAGGTGCTGCAGAAACATGGAGCAAAGGTCTGCTGTTTTGATATAAAATGGTATCAGAAATTTTATCTGGAGGGGTTAAAAAGTATTTGTCGCTCAGACTCGACTCCGTTCCCTCTGACTCCAGTTAAACGCTGCGGACACACTGGGCCAGACAGCTCTCCATAGAGCCGCGCTGGCTGGTCACATCCAGACCTGCAAGCTGCTGCTGAGCTACGGGGCCGACCCCTCCATCGTGTCTCTGCAGGGCTTTACCGCTGCTCAGATGGGCAACGAGGCTGTACAACAGATTCTTAACGGTAATCACACCCACCGCTCTTCTGCTTGTTTGCAATAGTTTGTATTTCGATTTTTTTTTTAGAATGAAAATGCACACTATCAATATTACACCTTGTTCAGGATGAGATAGATTTTGTAGTCTGAAGTATGAATATCTCTTAAAATGCTCAAATTAATTAATGTCAGACTTCATAGGGATTCAAACCCTCCTCATGGGATTTCATATCATGTATGTTTAACAGTGATCATTTTGCTTTGTATTGAATATCTTTCTTTTTTTCCCAGAAAATGTTCCCACACGTAATTCTGACGTTGACTACAGATTTCTGGAGGCAGCCAAAGCAGGGGATCTGGACACCGTACAGGTAAGTTCACTGTTTCTTCTCTAGTTTTTGTACCACAGGTGGCTACAGTTTTGTTTTTAGACGTGATAACTTTTTTGTTTACTGTCACAGGGATGCATTATTGTAACAAAATCTGTATTGTACACTGGGTTTTGTTTTTTTGTTATTTTTGGTATCTTGAAGAATTTGTGGCACTGAAATTTTAAAATGCTCGCTACTAGCCTTGGTTTGAAAATGACTGTGAAGATCCCTTTTTAATTGTAATCCTGTTATCATACCACTCAGCTGAGGTGCTAATTCTCATACTGTCTCTGTGTATGGCAGCAACTTTGCACCCCCCAGAATGTAAACTGCCGGGACTTGGAGGGCCGCCACTCCACTCCTCTCCACTTTGCAGCTGGTTACAACCGAGTGGCTGTGGTTGAATACCTGCTACACCACGGAGCTGATGTCCATGCCAAAGACAAGGGGTGAGTTCTTTTAACTACCACCACTACCACGAACATGAACTGGTACTTGATTAGAAGATTTTCCTTTCTGTTTTTTACCTCGTCCAGTGGTCTGGTTCCCCTCCACAACGCATGCTCCTATGGTCACTACGAAGTGGCTGAGCTGCTGGTCAGACATGGAGCTTCAGTCAATGTTGCTGACCTGTGGAAATTCACTCCGCTTCACGAGGCTGCAGCCAAAGGCAAA
Source organism: Nannoperca obscura (assembly GCA_036024295.1). NCBI lineage: Eukaryota > Metazoa > Chordata > Actinopteri > Centrarchiformes > Percichthyidae > Nannoperca > Nannoperca obscura. The sequence goes on from JAVQJL010084025.1 coordinate 18,589, forward strand.
TATGAGATCTGCAAACTGCTGCTCAAAGTGAGGATCTATTATTGTTGCCTTTCACAAGTATTGTGACCTATTGTACATTTATTTGTTTCCTGTGTTAGTTACTGTTGTGTTGATGATCTCGGGGCAGGGGGGAGAAATGCATCACTTTGAACTGTGAAGTTACACATTCTATACAAACCAAACATATAAAACTCTTTTGTTTCAGCACGGAGCCGACCCATCCAAGAAAAACCGTGACGGCAACATGCCGCTGGACATGGTGAAAGATGGAGACACGGACATCCAGGACCTGCTGAGGGGTGACGCCGCCCTGCTGGACGCTGCCAAGAAGGGCTGCCTGGCCCGAGTCCAGAAGCTCTGCTCCCCAGAGAATATCAACTGCAGAGACACACAGGGACGCAACTCCACACCACTCCACCTCGCAGGTAGTCAATACTAGCTGCTTTGACATGTTTTTGTGTTTTTCTTCTTTGTGCTCAAGTACACACTCCTGATGAAGCAGTGACCGGGAAGATTGCCTCTAATGCTGAATGTGCGTTCGTGTTGTCTAGCTATGTTTGTTTTTTTCTTTCTAACTGCTGTATTTGGGTCTCTCTTTCAAAAGAGATCCTGACATGATTAAATAAAGGTTTTTGTGTGTGTGTAACAGTATTTTAAATTTTGTACTTGTGCAGAATGTAAAATAAAATTACATTTTCATGGTCCACCTTCCTGCTCCTTCTCTTCAGCTGGCTACAACAACCTTGAGGTGGCAGAGTATCTTCTGGAGCATGGGGCAGATGTCAACGCCCAGGACAAAGGAGGCCTTATCCCTCTTCATAATGCTGCTTCTTATGGGGTCAGTCTCAACAACATAAACACATTACTTATCAAATACACATCCTGTGGGATTTGATTTACATGTTGGAAAAGCTCCAGAAAACTCTAAATTGTGAACTTGTAATTACATTTTTAAACTAAAAGATATGATTGTGTTTGTGGTCTTTCCTTCAGCACCTGTAAATGCTATTACCATTCATTGGCGCGGTGTTATTTTAAGTAACTTAAACATCACAGCGACTCATTCTATGTTGCCTCTCTTCCTCACAGCATGTGGACATTGCAGCCCTGCTGATCAAGTACAATACGTGTGTGAACGCTACAGACAAATGGGCTTTCACACCCCTCCACGAGGCGGCCCAAAAGGGTCGCACACAGCTCTGTGCGCTGCTGCTGGCTCATGGAGCCGACCCCACCATGAAGAACCAAGAGGGCCAGACTGCCCTGGACCTTGCCACGGTAACAGCTTCTGTTAAACAGACACTGGCAGCTTAGGGGTGACTGTGAAGTGTGTTTTTCAGGCCTAGATAAGTGGTGGGAAAATTGTTTATATTAAAACAAGACTGTTTTCACTTAGTTCTGCAGTAAGGTGAGATTCTTGTTCTCGTTGCTTATTGAGGGCCCTAAACTGATAATTATATCATGAATCTGCTAGAACTTAAATCAGGCTCCTTTCAACTAGTTTTTCTCTGCGCTCCCTGCAGGCTGATGATATCCGGGCCCTGCTGATGGACGCCATGCCACCAGACGCCCTGCCCAGCTGCTTTAAGCCGCAGGCCACAGTGGTCAGCGCCTCAGTCATTTCTCCAGCCTCCACGCCCTCCTGTCTGTCGGCCGCCAGCAGCATAGACAACCTGGCCGGACCGCTCACTGAGCTGGCTGCCGCCGCCTCCGGGTCTTCCGGAGTGGCAGATGGAGCCACAGGCACTGACCGCAAGGAAGGGGAAAGTAAGTTTGTCGCATTTACTATATTAAATACTGGTCTGTTTACGAAGCTGGTGAACACAGAAATCGATGCAAATTAAAGCATTTTAATTAGGAAAATGTGCACAAACCCTGTGTGGCATGGTGAATTATGTTTCATTCAACTCTTAACCCCCTGTTTTTCCTAGTGGCAATGCTGGACATGAATATAAGTCAGTTCATGAAGAGCCTGGGCCTGGAGCACCTGAGGGACATCTTTGAGAGGGAGCAGGTCGGCTATCTCAAAAATACTTCAAATACATAAAGCTAACAAAGCTCACTGCACAAGTTTAACCCTTAATATTACATTAAAATTTGATATCTGTCATTCAGGCAATCCCAGAAGATATCCTGATATTTTAAATGCATTGGGTTTAGAAAAACAGTCCACTGATTGGAAGAGACTCAGATGAATTGTCGTGTTTTTTTCCTGTGGAGCTGTTGTCATGTGTTAATATCATAAATAGAATAGATCTGAACTGGTATCTGGTTATTTGTTAAAGTAGCTTGTAGTTGGAGCAAACAAGTTCAAGTTTCTTTATTGTCAATTCTATAGTATGTACAGGACATACAGAGGATTGAAATATCGTTACACTCAATAAAACCACAGAATGCACAACTAAATATAACCAACACAAAAAACATACCAATACAGTCACCCAAAGAACATACAACAAACAAACCTGGCACAAAGACCAGGCATAAAGAGACATACAGTGTCTGTCATTGTGTAGTGCAAGAGTAAGTAAAAACCAACAGCATAATATTGAGTTGATTTTACCAGTTGATAAACGTCTCAACCTGCTTATCTCCTTTTTCCAGATCACCCTGGATGTGCTGGCTGACATGGGTCACGAGGAGCTGAAGGAGATTGGCATTAACGCCTACGGCCACCGACACAAGCTTATCAAGGGGGTTGAGAGGCTGCTGGGCGGCCAGCAAGGTCAGGAGGCATCTGTTTGTTCTACTTTTTTTAATACTACCACAAGGAGCCACCCTCAAACCCAAACACACATACAATAAGGGCTTTTGTATATAACTGTTGTTTTCATTTCCCAAAAACAAAAGTCAGAAAAAAAAGACTGTGCTTGTGGTGCCTCACAAGTTAACACCAGATAGCCAGTGAGTAACTGTGTTGTTGTTTTTCAGGCGGCAACCCCTACCTGACATTCCACTGTGCCAACCAGGGCACCATCCTGATAGACCTCGCCCCCGATGACAAGGAGTACCAGTCTGTGGAGGAGGAGGTGGGTCGAGTTCACACGCTTTGTTTATGGTGTCTTTACATGCTGTGCTGCTTTTTTAGCAATTCATATTTTTTCAACAGAAGCTGTTGAACTGAACATCTGCGCAAACTTAACACATTTAAAATAAAAGATAATTCGCTCTTCTTGTTTACAGCAGTTTGCATAAAAATAAGGCTACAAATCCCACACAAAGGCATTCAAAATAATTGCATCACAGTTAAAAGGCAGACCATTGTCTGATAGCTGGTAGTAGTTTGCCTGATTCTAAAGTGGCTGTTTTTGCTGTGTGTCCCTCAGATGCAGAGCACCATCAGAGAGCACAGAGACGGAGGCAACGCTGGGGGTGTGTTCAGCAGATACAACATCATCAAGGTCTGAATCCAGAATCTCCCTGCACTCGTTCTGTCTGTGTTGATCATCCACTAAACAGCTTTTACAGGGACTATATTTTTGGTAGAAAGTGTTAACGAAAATGGTGTAAAACAGTCATGACGCCCAACGTTTTGTTTGTGTCACATTGGGGCCACAGATTCAAAAGGTGGTAAATAAGAAGCTGAGGGAACGTTACACCCACCGGCAGAAGGAGATCGCAGATGAGAACCACAACCACCACAATGAGCGGATGTTGTTTCACGGTAAGCACACCCACTCTCACACCATCTGTGTGTCAGCATCAGGCGTTGTTGGTTTCTCACTTGAAATTAGTTCTTCATTAACTGACTTTTTTATGTAGTTGTAATTGTTGTAAAGAATCATATGTCAGTTGCTGTATATGATGTCGTCACGTCTTCGTTCAGGTTCCCCGTTCATCAATGCCATCATCCACAAAGGCTTTGATGAGCGCCACGCATACATAGGAGGGATGTTTGGAGCAGGGATCTACTTCGCAGAGAACTCCTCAAAGAGCAATCAGTACGTTTACGGCATCGGTGGAGGCACAGGCTGCCCGACGCACAAGGACCGATCCTGCTACCTGTGCCACAGGTAACTTTGACTTGACCGTGACTACCAACCTAACCACAACACTGAAAGATGTTTTGGTTGTAAAACTACCTTGCACCCCTTTGTTCTTTATCAGAGTAAAGCTTTTCTATGCAGTATTGTGGGAATAGACCTTTCTCCTCTCATCTGCACTCTCAGGCAGATGCTGTTCTGCCGAGTGACCCTGGGGAAGTCCTTCCTACAGTTCAGTGCCATGAAGATGGCCCACGCCCCCCCAGGACACCACTCAGTGATCGGGCGGCCCAGCGTTAACGGCCTGGCCTATGCCGAGTACGTCATCTACAGAGGAGAGCAGGTAAACACAGACACCAGCATGTGAAAAATCTCATTCTCCAAATCCCGTTCAGGCTCTAACATCAGTAAAGAAAATACACGAAACACCTGCCGTGTAATGTTTGCTAATGTCTTGCTATATTTTTCCTTCAGGCCTACCCAGAGTACCTCATCACCTACCAGATCCTTAAACCTGAGAGTCCAGCCCAGTCTGCAGCAGGAGCTGAGCAGAAGTCATAGTCCCTTACATCTCTCTCTCACACACACACACACACACACACACACACACACACACACACACACACACACACACACAAAGACTCAGTGGTCGTTATGTTCTCCTTTTGTATTGCAAATACCTAAATACCATTTTATTTACCAAACACATTTCCAGTCTCCTGTCCAGTAGAACCCATGGTGACCAGTGCTTCATGAGCAGATTTGCTGTATAATACTCTTACTCGTGGTGATGATGACACACCTTTTTGTTTGTTGTTTTATTTTGATTTTGATGTTTTTTTTTTTTTTTTTTTGCATCGGCTGCATGTCAATACAGAAGCATGTGATGCCCAATAGTGTGCGTGGGTTAGTTCTTTCCTCCTCCCCTCCTCACCAGTCAGGAGGATGCTTGTAGAGACTTTGAAGTATCGGCATTAACAGTTTGCCACTCTTTCTCGCCTTGTGACTGTGCAGAATCACCGACCCCTCACCTCTACACACACTGTCTCACTGTCAAAGCCTGAAACCTGTGGACAACTACTGCCCAACCGTATCTTGGTTCATCCTGTACAGAATGGCCTCTGGTAACTGTGATTTTAATGCTAACATATAACACTCCCAAACAGGTGTCCAAACTTTCACCCCAAGACACTACAACACTACAAACACTGAACTGAAACTGGGATTTTTTTTTGTTTGGTTTTATTCAGTGCTGGACATGCTCGATCGAGAAAGGGCTCTCTGCCAAATCACAAAAGTTGAGACTATTTTATTGTCATTACAGTACTGATTTGTATGAGAGAAGATGTGTGCTCAGTGACAAAGCTGAAATGCAATGTAAGGCATCATTACACAAGGTTATACTAAAGGTGTGGACGTTTTACATTAAAAGCATTATATGTATATGACTGTGCTTCAAGACAATATAGTCGGTAACTGTTCACAGTGTTAAAATGTGCTTGTGTAGCCTTACAAGTTAACACCCGACAGCCAGTGAACTCATCCAAGCCACCTTTCTGTCGCCATGGTCTTACTCAGACATCCCATGTATAAGGATTTGCACTTTTACATAGAAGCCTATTTAAGTTATTTTGAATTTAAATTGCAAATTTGCGGGAAAAAATATTTGTACAGGTTGTGTAAATGGTTGTGTATAACTGTTGCTGTTTAACAGTATCTTTGAGTTCAACTGTAAATTACATAAATTTTCCTTTCATGCCTTTTTGATTTTCCCAACTTTTTTTTTTAAATAAATGTCCCATTAACAGCTTGTTTCAATTTTTCTTTTACAATGGTGTGACTGTATTATTTTCTGTACACAAGATATTATCTTGCATGAAAAACTCAGTATTTGAACTTGGTAGTCACTTGAGCAAAGGTGCAATGGAAGGAATATTAACACTTTAGTTGCAAGGAAATCAAAACCACACATATTCTTATGGAAGTAAACTTTATGGGTACATCTTGTATCAAGCCACAGCCAGGTGGTACTGATCCCACTGCTGCTGTGGGGGATGTGCCAACATTTTGGTCTCTGCAATGCTGATTAGCTGTTTCCTCTTTAATTTTAGGGCTTAGTCCTGACATATATCCTCTAGGATTACCAACCAGACATCTCCATTTAGTATGTTAGTATTAAACTATGTACTATGTGATTTACTCTGTACCTCATTATGCAAAATGTGTAGATCTATTTCACTGACTCTTGACTTATTGAACAAGTTTATAGAATTTAGGGTGAATGGGTGTGCCAAAACTAGCATAAATCACACTAACCTTAAATCCATTGTCACACCGCTGTCACCACTACAATTTGTGAAGCAAATTAAATATTTTTATTAGTACTGTACACACTTCTCTCCAATTGATTTTTTATGTTTGTTTACATGCAATAGATTCTTAAGAAATGCCTGTGAATCCTTTTTATCTGCTCTATTTTATGAAAAACTAATTCCCGAAAAGACTACAACAGGGTCGCACGCATTAAGCGTCATCATGATCAGCGGACTAACTGCAGCTTCCTACTGGAGTGGAGATGTTTGACTTGATGTGTTTAAGTGTTGTTAAAGTGAGTTATGTTTGAGGTATCTTCTTCATTTACTCGCATACAGCGTGCGAGGCATGTTGGGGTTACGTTGACCCGTCGGGACTAATTTCACATTGTTTTATAGCGTTTTAAGCTAGCGCGACATACAGAGTTGCCATGCTCGGTCGCAGACATGCAGTGGAAACTTTGTCTGTCTTTGCGTTACTCCTCAACCTTACCGACACTTCAAGAGCTTTATATGTCATCGCAGTTGATGTGGAGAGACCAGTAGGAGACCTTAAACACTTCTGGAGAAGCACTGGTTTTTGGTAGGTCAAATAGGAATTGTTTTTATTGACAAGCATTTCAGCAAAAACACAGTGGTGGACAGCAAGCAGTGAGTAAGTACTGGATTTACCAGAAGACCTCTGCGAGCAATAAGATGTATTAAATTAGGTTGCACCTAGTAAGCATCTTTAATAAGGCATAGTTTTCTCAAGACTCAGTCTGAAGCTACACTTCAGTCTATGAACAAGCTGGTATAATAAACATATTGTAAATATATGAATGCATTTTTTGTGTCACCGGTCGGTGCATCACAGTTTATTAGGAGGCTCCTCTCTGTGTTTAGCCCCCCGCTCCCTCACACCCAGGCCCACCAGTTTGACCTGAGCATCGACCAGCAGCTGAACCTGGCCTATGTGGGCTCAGTCCCCCACGGAGGGATCCAGCAGGTCAGGATCCACTGGATGTTGGAGCTGGTCACTGCGCAGTAAGTGAACTAGCAAGTGGAGTCCAGCCATTCTTGCCATAGTACTCTGATGTGAAAGAAAACACGCCACTTAATTTTAAGATTTGTTTGAAGATGACGTACATTATGACTTTCAGTTGCTGGTTTTGTGAGTCTTCCTTTTTGATAAATCACAGCTGTCTGATTTTGTTGTTGTAGAGACATTGGAGGACGACCCCAGTACAACTTCACTAAACTGGACCAGCTCATAGAACTCTTGTGGATTAATGGACTCCGACCAGGTATTGCACCACAACCCCCAGCTGGAAAACATTTTTAAAGTAATCTTCCCAAATAAATCACACGTCTTCATGTTTTCATCTTGTTTGATTTTGGTGCTTACTGCATGAAACCTTCATTTTCTCCTATATGCCTGTTACATTGTTAAGGGAATATACACTGAATAAAAATATAAATGCAACACTTTTGTTTTTGCTCAAATTTTCCATGAGCTGAACTCAAAGAGCAAAAACTGTTTCTATGTACACAAAAGGTCTATTTCTTTCAAATATTGTTCACAAAATAGTCTAAATTCGTGTTAGTGAGAACTTCTTTGCCGAGATGATCCATCCACCTCTCGGGTGTGGAATATCAAGATGCTGATTAGACAGCAT
>JAVQJL010084035.1:0-34369 GCA_036024295.1 Nannoperca obscura
TCATGGGGGGTGATCAGCAATCAGTAACTGTTTACCTGTTGAGAATAAACTCCTCAACCCAGAGGAGTTTGTGACCTTGTATTTAGACAGCTGCAATAACTTGGTTAAGGAAGACTAACAGGTAACTGTACTTCTATCAGTGCCCAGCAGCAGTTTGCAGGTGTGTCATGTTCAGCATGCTTACTCAGCAAATAAAGCTTTTTTCTTTTTCAGAAAAGACTAAAAGCAAATGCACCATGGGCATTGCATTAATTTGTTACACACTTTTGTCCAGAACAACTTAAATGTTCCTCTCGTATAAAAAAGCACTCGGAGCCACTTTGGGGTTCAGTTTCCACTTTAAGGGCCTTTCAATATGTGGACCAGAAAAAACAGTGGATCGAACTACAAACCCTATAATAAATGGCAAATTTGATCTACCGCTTGAGTTCCAGCCACCCAAAGATGCTACTAACTGTACCTAAGTCTGTTAAAAACAACTTTAAAAAAGAAAGATCATATTTATGTAATAGCTCATATAGTTTAAAATGGTTTATCTCTTCATTAATTACATTAGCAATACAATTATCCAAGAGGTCAGTTAAATAATTATGAATGTTATGGATGCATAAACACGCATTTAGTATTTTATTCCTATTATTATTAATTAGTGTTTAACTAACAAGAACAATGTTGGCTACCATACATGTATTGCCCCCAAATCCTCAATTTGCAGCTAAGATAAAAGATAAACAATGTTTATCTCCCCCTATGAAGAGGGACAATCTCCACCTGTCTGTAATCTACATCTAAACAACAAATGACTTAACTTGTTGTTGATTACGATCCTTCATGTTTAACCCTGAAACAGATATCTCGCTCAAGGAGAGGTCTCCCTCTGAAATCTCGCGAGAGGTCAGTTGTTTCAGAATAGCAATCTGAGCCTGTCAGTGGCAAAAACAAGCACTTCAATGGTTGACGGCGATAGAAAAAAGAAATAAACAGAAAATGACCCTTTAAAATGCTGCTTATACAGTGAAGCATCAGTAATCAACATTATACTGTGACAACACTTACATTTCAACTATGAATGCAGGACTTTTACGTGAAATGGTCTTTATTACATTGAGGTAGTGCTACTTTTACTTTCCGTAAAATGTGGAGATATTTCTCCCAGCACTTGTTGAGTGTTTCTGAATGGCGCACTAGTTTGTCCCTGTTAGCTTGCCATACATTCACATGACTTCCACTGCGTGTGACTGACCCGCATTCCTCAAGTGGCACTAGCCCTGCCAGACTGACTCCTTTTAGTGGCTGGAAACACTGCCGTCCTTCTGCGATATGTCAGACATCTTTTTGTTAACTGTACCAAACAGCTGATCTGAGTTTGCGGTGTGTCGCAGGATTTGTTCACCCCTGACTCCGACTCGCAGCTAAAATATTTAGTTCTGCTTTTTTGTCTGTGTTGGGTGTTGGGTTGAGAATACATGGACACAAGATAACTGATGACTGAGGAACATTTAGCTATTTCTGGGCTGCGTGTGGGTGATGGCTGAGCTCGTGCCGCCGGACTCGAGGAGGTAAGATCAGCTGATCCCGGTTCTGTTCCACGTCTGATTCCAGTTTAACTGTTACAACCTGCAGGACGGACCGACATTAGCCACCATTCATTCACTCTGCTCCCTGGTGAACTCACACCACTACTCTGATCTCTTTGTGTGCGTTCTCTGTCAAACCCTCCAGCCCATGAGCTGAGATGATATCCGTTATTATTGTCAACCAAACTTCAATATTTCGCTTATTACAGTAAGAAAAGTGGGCTGCCTTTCACAGCTTGCTTGTCTTCGGAGTTTATTCTGGCTGCTGATTCTTCTGTTACACCTGGAACATCAACAAACAGCAACTTTAAAAAATGTTTGGCTTTTTTTTTTGGTCAAGCATATGGATGAACTGATGGAATAAAACAGCAGCACGTAGTATTCATTCTCCTGTCTATGTCCAGGGAAACCAAACACACAGCTGTGGTTCCTTTTTCTATTTGTTTTGCAGGTGTACGTATTTCTTCCTCTATGATGGATCCAAGGTCCGCGGAGAGGGTGACCCTACAAGAGAGGGAATCTGCTACTTCTACCCTGAAGAGGTTTGACTCTCAGAAAGTTTGCTTGTGTTGTGGGTATGTTGTGTTGTATGATAACAATAACCCAAGGCTGGTTCGTGTCTTTACATTATATGTGTGTATTACTGTCAGACCCCTTTAGACAGGCAGGAGCTGCTCTGTGGCCAGCTCGCTGGCGTGGGCCGCTGTGTCTCTGAGCTTTCCCTCTCTCCTGTGCGCATGCTGAGGCTGCACCGCAACAAGTTTGCCATCCGCATGAGAGACGACTTCCTTTGGGTGAGTGAGCACACAGGTGGTCCAGCTGCAACTTTTCAACATATTTCTTTATTTTTTCCCCCGATTGTGAGTCTTTGATAGTTATTTGGGGTAAATATTTGTGTTTTTTCTCCTAGGCTCTTGGCTGCTCAGTGGAAGTCCCCATCGTCAGTGTCTGTGAGCTCCTGGATCAGCTAATAAACCTCTTCTGTTTCTACAATGGCTCTGTCCGAGAGAGCTACCAGGTGCAGTCTTCAGTTGTCTAGTAGTCTTGTGCCACAGTAGTCTGGTTTGTCCCACAGAGATTTAGACTTTATTTTGTATCTTCTTCAAGTTGTAGACTGACACAATAGAGCAATCTACACTTAAAAAAGTAAACCTAGGCCATAATTCAGTATCAACCCAGCAGGTAATTTGGTTTTATTTGTGTTTTATTCAGGGGGACATTAAATATTGTGTATTTTACAAAAGTTGCATATTGTAATTTGAACTTTCTTTTGCACTGTAGCTTAACAGTCAGGAAATGTTGGCTGCTCGATGGGCGCAGTACCTCTCACACCTGCAATCAGGATCCTCAGAGCTTCAGCACATCTTTAGCTGCTTGAGGACCATTGACTCAACTAATGTGTGTACAAAATGTAGCCACAGTTCTTCATTTATTTAACCTACAGTGGCATTTTCTAATGCTGCTGCAGCACAGAGATGGGTTCAGACAGGATATGACTAGGCTGTGTCACAATGTCCTGTGGTATTGTGTAAGTGCTCATGTACATCTTGACAGTTGGAGGCAAATATCTGTAAATGTATTGTACAAATGTAGATGTGCACTAGCTGCCAACCAAATACCAGTAAATCCTGGATATTTCTTGCCTATTAGCCACTTATATGGTTAAATTACAAGGTACAAAATGTGCAATGCAATGCAATGTGTCAAATCCTATCATTGGTGCAATGTTTTAGCTTTTTCATAACACTTACAGAGACATGCCAAGTCTGTCACATGATACAGCAGATGACATAACATCTTAAAAACATTATATTCCAACAGTCACAAAAGTGTCTTGGTGTAACAATTGAACTGATAACGTTATTACCTTATAATTTGTGTATTTATTGCCTTTAACGTTATGTGCTCTTACATGAACTGAAAGGTTATAATTGAAATTCCTGCCCTCAGGTTGACCCACTTCTCCTGCTCAAAGCTGCCCTCATTCTTCAGGCCTGTCAGCGCTGCCCTCTAGTGTTAGGAGGCTGTATTCTTTTCAGAGGAAGGTGAGCTGACATTTAGACGGCATCCACCTGTCAGTGGGATAGCTTTTGTAAATAACAGGTTTTGGAATCTGACTTCACTGCCTTCTCTCCACAGAGTGGTAAGCACACAAATGTCTCCAGACCTCACAATGAAAGTGATGGTTCATGAGAGTGAAACATACACCAAGGTAGGACATGATGGCAGAACTAAATTAGATTAACGCTTTATTAATATATGCTGTCTGAAAGCTTTTCTCACCAAGGCCTCCCAAACAGATCAGCAGTAGTGTAGTTGTGCATAAAACACTTAAAAGAGAAAACTAGCGGAACAATTTGTCATTCATTGATGCTTTATTAAAAGTTAGTTAGACATGAAGGGAAATATGCTTATTTGCTTTCTTGCCTTGAGATAGTTGAGAAATCTCATGTCTGCTGTGAATGTGCAAATGTGAAGCTGGAGTGAGCAGTCGGTTAGCTTAGTTTAGCCTAAAGACTGGAAACCGAGGGAAACAGCTAGCCCAACAGGCCCTCTAAATCTCACTAATTCACACATCATGTGTTGTTTGTTTAATCTGTACACAAACCAAAGTGTAAAAACAACCATTTTGTGGGGCTTATGTGCCAGACTATGTATTCAGAGTTTTTGCAAGGCAGATTTTGTTACCTTTGGAGCAGGCTAGCTGTTTCCAGTTTTTATGCTAGGCTAAGCTAACCTGCTGCTGGCTCCAGCTACATATTTACTGTGCAGACATGAGCGGTAATTATTTTATCATCAACATTTCTGCAAGTAAGTCAATAAGCATGTGTTGAACTATTCCTTTTTCCTTTAACAGAAAAAGTCTTATGCCAGTGTTTCAATTTTGATTTAGGCCCTGAGGCCCAATGGACAGAGTGCCTCCACCTCATTTGGCGCTGCTGTCACCTCCACTACTGTGTTCCTGACCATGTCAGAACTTCAGTACCTGCAATCCTACCCTGTCGACAAAGATTTCAGGTAGCGTCTTCTCTTACTGATTCATACCATACTTGACTTAAACAAGCTCCTTGTGTAACTTTTCCAGTGTTTCAAACTGTTTTCTACCCTCCAGTTCCCATTCTACTCCACACAAAAACTCTCCCCCAGCGAAGACCCGCCTGTCGAGAACGTTATCTGACACCCCCTCCACTGACTCAGAGCCATCTAATCCAGGTTGCTCTCCAAAGAAGTTGTCCTTCGGCCATCACTTGTCTGACAACTCCTTGTTGAGCCCAGTTCCATTGCAGAGCATAGCTGAACCACTCCACCCCCCACCGCAGTCGCTCCAGACTCCTTTATCAAATGGAAAACACTCCCATGAAGCTGAGGAGGAAGCGCTGGAGGTGTCGTATTATCACAGTTTTCACAGCAATGAAAGTGGAGGCAGCCAGATACATAACGAAGGAGACAGCTCTGGGTTTGAAGAAAACTCGCTTCTAAATGGAGGTGGAGCAGATGGAGACGCAGCTTGTGGGACAGTGTTTGACTTCAGAGGGGCTGAGGCGGCGAATGAGGACTCGCATGACAACAAGGTTTTGGAGGAGGCCAGCAGAGGTGGCTGTAGGAGTGCTCAAGGCTACAAGGCAGGGATGAGAGATCCTCCTGCTCCTCCTCCTCCTCCTCCTCGCTCTGGTGCTTTTGACAACCCAGAGGAGAGTCCACTGATTCCCATGACGCTGTACCTGCACCGGGTTAAATGCTTGGCGCTGGCTCTGCTGGTGGAGCCTCATTTCTTGAGTGACACGGCTTCTATGGAGGAAGTGGTGAGAAACAACAGCAACTAGGCTAATAACTGAGAGTTCTCTCATTTTTATCACATTTTGATTTTGAAAGTTTATGAGCACAAAACTGCACCTTGGTTCTTTTTGAGGAGTGGAACTTCAGGACACAGCTGATGTAATACACAACAGTGTTTAAAAATGAGAAAGTATGTGTGTGTGTCTGTGTATATGTATATGTATATGTATGTATATAATGGAGCTCTTCCTTTATGGTTTGTATCCAGTATCACAGCAGCCTGGCGTCACTCAATGGACTGGAGGCACATTTGAGGACCATCTCTCCAGGGGCCCCTGGAGCTCCAGGACCCTACACCTTTGCTCATTTTGACTGCACTCAGAGCACGCTGACAAGTGAGGCTCCCATTCAGACAGGACTCTTGGACTCTTCTTTGTGTTTATCTTTACTCACTCTTCATCTGTTTTTACATTTCTGATAATTCTGTCTGTCTTCTTGTCCAGTTTTCACTTTTCTTCTAGAGTGAGTATATGCTCTTCGGCCTCACCATCTCTACCTGGGGACTGTGTGGGTGGGGTGGGGGGTGATGGGGTTTGGTAGTTTATATTTGTCTTTGCATGAGCTAACAGCTAATTAGTAATACTGTGATCAGCATTCCTTTGTGCAGCATGCCTGCCTGTCCAGGTTAATGTGCCACTGTGGTACTGAGTCTCTTGTTATTGTGTGTCTCTGCAGCCAACCTGTCTGGTCGACCAGGGGGAGCCCCAGAGCGTCCTTTTGTGAGAGCCACATCACTTCTTCACTCGCATTTCTGTAACACTGAAACTCTGCAGGAGGCTATTATCAGGTCAGTATGGCAGTGATGTGTTGGTGGTTGGGGGGTTTCTCAGTCCTTTCATGGCTCCTCAAGTAGAAGTCGGGGGTGGGGGGCTGGATCTGTCAGTTAATCGTGTCTGTGGTCACATCCCACCAATCCCTAAATGTTTTTCCTCTTCTTGTGTAGATCACACTCCAACAACTCACATTTACTGGAAAAGAAAAAAACGCTCTATTGTTTCATTTCTTCATAGTGTCACTTTTCTCTTTCCTGTTGCGTGTCATCACTCTGCATGCTTGAAATGTAAATGCGTGGGACACTTTCACTGCAGGAGTGCTGGTGCTGCTGTGTATGGAACCAGCAGCGTGGCCCAGGAGACTTACTTCCAGCAGCAAGGGGGATCCGTGAGGAACTCGGGCATCCCTAACCACCAGGACAGTGCTTTCTCGCTGCCAAGCAAGGCCCGACACAGACTACTGAAACACGGGGTCAACCTGCTCTGACAGGACAGCGTCCTGACATCTCCTCTCATGGCTCAATGAGTTTTTTGTGAAAACGTGACAAACTGTCTTGTGAGTAACCTTAAAATCAACAAAGAAAGTTTGAGAAAATGATTTAAAGCATCCTCTGTTTTGTAGATTGTATGATCGTAGCCTGTTCTATGCTGTGAAACCTTATGGCACTCGTATTCATAGCAGAACATTGCTTTTTTATGTTTATCATTACTATGAATTTTCTATGACAGAAAAGATAAAGGTTACATTTAAGAGGTTTTAGTTTCCGTTGTTTCCATGCTTGTTTGAGTACAGTTTGTCCACTTTTTGCTTCTGTTATGCTAAAACACATTCACCTTTTGCATCGATAGAACTACAATTTTGTCACATTAAGCTGTTCTCACACTGCACACATTTCACAACCTTTTCATTTTACTAATAATTTCCGTTCAGTCACATCATCAATGCAGCGAATGTCATAATTCCTATTACTTGTATTTATTCATTTAATAGGAAATTTAGACTAAAGAATCTTTATACTATTTAACTTTGTACAGAAACCTGCCTTTCCTTACTGCACATACTGCAAAACTGTGTTGTTTTATTACACAATTCGAACATAATCCAAAATAGTTTTATAAGACATTATTTATTTCAATTCGACTCTTTAGTAACAAAAAAAGGATGTTTTACTATTAAGCTATTCCCTGAGCCCCCCCCCCCCCCCTGAAACAATGTCTGTATTCTTCAGTTTGCTGAGAAGAGATGCACTGTGACACACTGTAGTGCATTATTAGTGGAAATTAAATGAATACGTGATCTTTTCAGTGTTGGGTCTTGTGTGAGCTACTTTTGTAAAAGTTTGTTTAAAACCACAGGGGGCTACACGGCCTTATTAGGGCCATCAGCGGTCTGCATGTGACCCTGCAATCTGGCCCCATTGTTTTCCACCTCAGGCTAACGCGTCGTCTCAAAATGGTTTCAACGGAGAAGGACGCGCGCAAGCCTATTTGAAAAGCCAAACAAATGCTCATAAAATGTTATTATTCATGTTCTGTCTGAATGTTTCTGTGCAGTACCGTGTGTTGTAAATAAGATCGTTCCTGGTGATCCAAATATGGATTCATTAGAGTCATTAGCTAAGTAGCTGAATTTGAATGGACGGGGTCGGCGCTCTTTGGGGCGCCTCATTATGCAGGCGCATTAAAAGAAAGCGGTGGGGGGCAAATGGGTGGTTAAGGACACGAACAAAAAAAGAGGGGCAGGGACTGCGAGGAGGGTCAGAATTCAAATTCTAAGTGGGAAGATGTCCCCATTGTCAGTGCGGTATATAGCAGGCAGACCAAACTCTCCATCCCGCGAGTTTGTGCAAGTTGGCACAAGTGAAGACCCAAAGGCCAAGATTTAGGAGAATAACAATGGCCTTCACGCACTGCATTTGGATTGCTCTATTTCTTCTCTCGGTCATGTCAAGTGACATTGGAGTATACAGTCGCGCAGTAGATACGCTGGGATTTTTGTCACAGTCACCGAAAACTGCAGATGAATCCTCCGAACCGACTTTACGCACGGACGCGTTGGGGCGGTCGAGACGCGGGATCGGGGAGGCGCACCGGGAGCGGTGCGCAGAGCTCGCGGCGCCTTGGCTGGAAAACACACAAGCTCCCGAGGATAATGCAACACTGTTGCAGCTCCGTCTTCGGCCCTTTTCCTCGGGAGCCTCCCAGGGCCTGGTGTTCCCAGGAAAGCCTCTTTTCAGCTTTGTCCGACGGGTTTACCGCTGCTGTCGAGAGGGACTAAACTGCAGAAGCGTAAAAGGAATTCAAGGACGCTTGAGAGGAGGTAAGAAAAAGTAGATCCGGATCCAACACGTGCGTTGTCATAATAACCTTTCTTATACTGTAAACGTGTTAGTTGTGTTGTGTTGGTCCAAGTTGGCATGACTTACGAAGAGAGGCACATGGGCCCCTGATGGGCTGCAGAGCTCAACCAGAAAGACTGAAGACCAGGTTAATTTCCCATGTGGTTTATTCCACTAAATGTAGCTCAATGCAGCATATAGAATGAGCTATTGTAACTACAGGAGCTGGTGTCTCCACAAGTGGACTGTAGGCCTGTAGACCCCAAACATCAAGAGGGCTTTGAGAGCATGAACCTCTTACCAGTGGTGATACATTCTCGAACTGAATCAAAACACGTCATTCCCATTACTTGCCTTTTGGTTGAATTGAATTCTTGACCATAATACACGCTCATTAGATCAATGTAATAAAGATATCTACAGTATAACAGGCTGTAAGGGATGCAAAATGTAATAATCCAGAGAGAACGAGCAGCCTTGACCATTCAAAGTATTGACAGTCGTCATAAGATTCACTTCAATTCCTCTTTTAGTCTCTAGATAAAGAAGTTACTTCAGGTGTACAGACACGCAGAGGACGCCATAGTCAAAGATACAACTTGTTTACCTAAAGTGATTTCTTAAGTGACGCCCACCCAGTTAATATGCAGAGAATATAGAGCAAAACAAGGACATCATTTAGCAGAAAAAAGACGCAAGATAAACAGCCTCAAGCAGTCATATGCAAACAAAGGCTGTTTTAAACCACAGGAGCCACATTCTTTCATGGTGTTTAAAGAGTGACACTGCAGGACTGTCACAAGCTGCATAAGTGAAGGCTGATGAGTTTGAGAAGCAGCTTGGAGGCCATTAATGGTCTGATTAATGCAGCTGTATAGAGGGCCATGTTATCTGCATACAAATTAGTTTTAGCTGGCTTAATGTCCCCTCCAAGAATTGTTGATACCCTGCTGACAGATTAACAAGGTATTAGGAGTGAAAACATCACCTCTGTGGTGGAGATCCTACTCTGATCAAACTGGAGACTGACATTAATGTCTATGTGCTACTCTGTGACATGAAATGCTCCATCTTAAAAATTGTACTGTGACTACAACAGACTCTTCACTGCTCTCCCCCCCCCTCCTGCTCCTCAGATATGGACGTGGAGTTTCTCCTCACCAGGGACATTTTATCATTGACAGTCATGAGAGCCGAGCTTCACTTCCAGCTTTCCAACCCACAACACATGGATATCTATCCTGTGCTTTCATCTTTGGCCAAGCGCGGCCTTCCTACAGGGTAAAAACTCTACTCTCAATTGGATCTTTACTGTTTTACATAGATTCTTCATTTCAGTCTCTCCAAAGACAAAGTGATTGGTGGACTGATTCCCTCTGGGAGTCTCAGGCCTGGTTGTAATCCTGTTGTTTCTTGCCTCCTTTAGGTACATGTTGTGGTCCCGGGGCAACACGGTAGAGCTGCGAGTGGATCTGCTGTTTCATTTTCAGAGTCTGCAGGAGGCGGCGGGTGGTGCTGGAGGAGGTCCTAGCTTGGTGAACATGCGGCGGGTGGTGTTTTCTTCCAGGGGGGATCCACCGGGAGAAAAGCCCGCTTTAGGGGCTCTGCAGGACACTGATGGTGATGTGTGGGGGGATGGAGTCGCCAACACGCTGCCTGTCCTGGAGCTGGGCCTGGTCCTGGCCTGCAGTCAGGCTGGATCAGGGGTGTCCTGTGGATCTGGCGGTGTTCACCTCTCACACACACCGTTCATGGCTCTGTACTACAGATGAAGTGAGACTGGACTGTGTTTTGCACAGAAAAATTTCATCTGTTAACTCTTGAACTGAACTGAAAAGACATTTTGCCGTCTCAAAGCTTACAAGGAAATGATGCACTTTAAAGTCAAACCTATTAATTTATAAATGTTATTTTTTGTGAAATATATATACACACATGTAAATAGTGAATATGATATACTGTAACTTTATGGAGCCATTGTTTGGTTATTAAAACTCAATCTAACCATGGCTCATGAGTGTGTGTGGCCATTTCTGTTGGTGGCTTTGTTCAGCTGTGTTCTTCTTTCGGATATTCTGGTCCCAACACCTTTTAGATATGTGCCTCTATTTAATGAAGTTTTCACAGCTGGTGGGAAAAGGTGGGAAAAACAACACCTGGACAAACAAAAGGGCCTGTACATGTGCCGAGACCCTGCTGAACGGTGCTGTGACTATCATTATTTGTCAGGAATACTGTTATATTAGGAGTTTTAAGTTATTTAGGCATACACAATGAAAAAAATACTTCACAGGCACAGATCTTGTCAACACAAGACTACTGTTAAGTGACCTCACAAAGCACTCAACGGCAACTCAGAGATGTTGGAGTCCAAAAACACCAGCAACCCGTTCTGATAAAATAGCACATTTATTAAAAAGAGACAGCATTTATCAGCATTTCCCATCTGGCAGACATATGCCACATCTGAGTAAGAACAGGGATCTCCAATACATTTCACAGTCCACCTGCAGCTGCCTACCACCCACACAGGAGCATTCATTTATCCAACACACGTATGTCTAAAACAGTAGGACTCATATTCAGGCAAACACTCACACTGTGATCGGTGGCAGACCTCGTTGTTTGTGTGGTCTGCTGCCTGGACGAGGGACAAGTTGGCTGATGCTTTGCTGTTCAAATTTGTCTCAGTTTAAATTCATCTCACATGTTCAGCTGCTTTGAAAAATGAGAAACAAGGAACAAGAGCGACAAGCTGAAAATGGTCATCTCAAAACAATTACATTAATTACAACAATTTAAATGCCTTTTTTAAAGGATGAAAAGTTCAAGAAGATATGGTATCATGGCGGGGTGAATAATTAGTCGTGACAGCAAATCTGATGACAAGACATGACATGTTTGTTTCCCCTGTTTGTTTATTTACTGCTTTACCAGGCGAGAAAAAAAAAGGTTGAAAGAAACGAAGCCCCTTTAGCGTTATGTTAGGACACTGTGTTTAAGAATTTGGATGGAATGACGGCAATTCTTTGGTTCTCATGTGAAAACTCCCCACTGAGAGCAGATCTTCATTCCACTCCAGTTCATTCAGTTGTAAGATGTATTGACAATAAACGGCCTGAAAAAGGCTGGCGAGGAGCTAAACTTGCAAACCTTTCCGTTTGTTTTTGACTGGCTTTGCTCCCAGAAAGGTTGAGGTTATTGACAGACTGAAGATATATAAACTCTGCTGACAGACTCCTAACAAGAGTTGTGTGGAATGAAAATCTAGCCCTGAAAATTGTGTTTAAAAGAGAAGGAAACAAAAAGAAGCTAATTTAATATAAGCAAACGAAAGAGCAACCTCAAGGTGAATGATGGTAAAGCACAATGTATTCAATAATTCAAGGCAACAAAGACAAACACAAAAAAATGACATGATTTTAAAATACATGAGGCAGTGCAAAATGTCACACCAATAAAATATCACGTTTTAAAAAGTCAAAACAAAACAGATCCTGAGGAAAAAATTCAAACATATAAATCCATGCGTATTATAAAATATCTCCAGATCAGACCCTCTGATTTAAATTACATATAATAGAATGGAAGATCCCACATTTTCAGACATAATCTCATTTATTTGACTTTCTGACAGTCAGTTCATCTGGCTGCCTGTTAAACGTTTTTATATTTTGTACCAACAACAGTTCCTCCCCAGAAGAAAGGCCACAAAGTCATCCTCAGGAAATAAAACAAACCTAACACCCGAGCTACAACACAAAAGTAATTTGAACTAAATCGCTGTCACACGACAAAAAGTGTGATCTTGTACCTTATATACACACGCAACTGTGTAGACTTGCGGAGGAACAGAACACGGTGACTTTGGTGCTGAATTAAATGAACTTTTTGCATCTTTTCAGAGGGAAACAAAAAAGGTGCTTATGTCTTAAACATGAGTTGAGTTTACAACTTAACAAATAAAAAGAAAGAAACACAACAAGCACAAAACCGCCAACAACTGACCCAATATTTTCTTGCACTAATTTCTTGTCCACTATCAATCAAAAATGACAAGGAGAATCAAGGAGTGAGGAAGGATCCACAACACCTGAATAATTAACCGTTTTTCAAGTACTGCATATGGCAACAGCAATACTGGTGGGGGTGGGGGGGTTCAGGGGACATTCAAGACGCATTAGTGAAACGGGCAAAGTTACAAAATTGTCCTTGGAGTAGAGGTAAGCACTTAAGGGAGGTAACTAGATACATAAATAGGAGGGTCCACAACACAACTCCACTAAAAAGGAAGAACAAAGCTGCTTTTCAGTCCACGTGGAAAGCAACAAAAAAAAAAAAAGGACACCATTGTCCAAAAGCTGAGACTAAAACACAGGACTCTGATGATGTGGCCATGTAGCAAAAAAAAAATCGATTCGTAGATTAAACTTTGTCCCGTTTACTCAATTCACGGGCAAGAACACATAGCTTAATTTCACTGAAAGTTCACACTGAATTAACAAAATGGTACAGTCCACATTAAAAACTTTTTTTAAGACAACAGATTAGAAAAGGCTGAGTGAAGAAGAGTGAGGACAATGACATGGATGTTGATTTGTAGGATCTGGTAAACATTTGATTTTCTTCTTACACTGATGTTGTGCTTTTGCATCTCTTACTGCAGGTGGATGAACTTGTGGTGCAACGCAGAGCAACAGAGGACGTATGAGACAAGTGCATTGACCGGCACAGATTCTTATGATTTATTATATTAATACTGAGCTGCAGAGGCTTCTTCTCTCTGTTTTAAATAACATGGAGGACTCAAGTTTATGACCCATCAGAGTCAACACAGCATTTTGTTTTTAAATTGAAACAACACAAACTAAGGACCAAACCCCCCCCCCAAAAAATGAAACTACTGCAACTGTCCTCCCAGCTAGCCACTGATGTAAAAAAAATACTATTTTCCTTTATATCAATTCTGTTGTGATGAGTGAGGGTGCTGTATGTTTACACACACAATTTCATCCACATGCCAAAGAGTTATCACAGAATTGTATTTTGTAAGCTATTTGATAAATTAAACAGGACACCGGGTTTTCCTTTTCTAATGAACAACAACAAAAAAAGACATTCTTTGGTGAAACAAAAAAGGCAGGATGCACAATAAATGACTGAATGGCAAAGGCAAAGATCATAGAAAATACAGTGATGTAAAGATCACGACTCATTTGAGCTTTCACAGCATAAACTCTCACTAAATGCAATTGTGGCGTCTGTTACTAACAAAAGAAATGGTGGAAAGTTAGACATTCTCACCATGCAATGTGTCAATATAAAAATGGATTCATCCTTGAAAAAACAAACAAAAAAAAGACTTTTGTGATTTTTTGTGAAGAATTTGTGATCAATGTTGAAGACACTTGTCTCGGCCGTGGATCAGTATTTGGTGGAACAATGCCAAAGAAGTCTATTATGCATTACCACACCTCACCAAGAGATTTGTCAAAACCAACCTATATTTATGTAAAGGCAAAACGACTTAGACAGCAGACAGCAAATAATCCCGCCAGCTCCAGAGCTGGTTCAACACCAATTATTTTCTTCTTTCAACAACGTATGGAAAGTAGATGATGGCACATCAACGAAGAACTAACTAGATCTGAGTGGAGAGACGCGAAAATGCGACACGTTGAGAAATAAGGGAGCCTCTCAAATAGCAACTGTATCTCCACTAACCATCTGACTCACGTTCTTTCATTTATTTTACCAATTTTAAACAGCACCATTTCCAATTTGAAGGTAACATGTCTGACCAGATGCGGAGCAGGAGTGATAAACGCAGTGGGCTTTCTTGCTACACCCAGTACAAACGATGTTTTTTAAAACGGGGCCCAGACCAAATCACTCCTGAGCACCCCATAGCTGCTGAAATGTGGTTTCAAACTGAAGAATGGCATCTGTAAATCCAGCCCAGTCTCGAATGGAAATGACCAACCATTGTTCAAAAGGGTCAGCGGAGGTGGATGCGAAACACATTCACTAAAGAAGCGCACAGCATACACTTCCCTACATCTCCTTTTCTGTCCTCAGCTGTAGAATTCGATGGCAGCGTTTGCTTCGTCTCATAGTGGCTCTCCGAAAAGTTATTGTCTCTTTTTGTCCTCCGTTGTTGTGATTTTCTCCAAGCCTTTACGCCCTCTTCTGTGTATGCTTTTACCTGTGCTGCTGTTGTCACTTTGACACCCACCCACCCCCCCCTCCCCCTCTCCTCTCCCTCCCTCCCTCCCTCATAGTCAGTTTGACTTCTCCTCGATCGCTAGTTGTAGCTCACAGCCGACAGAGGCAGAACAGTGTGGGGATGAACACCCCAAACGCCACAAGGATGGGAAACATTAGGCTGCTGTTGTCAGCTGCGTAGGGGTTCGGTGTTCGGGGCCCTGACTGGACCCTGTTCTTGGAACCTGTTGGGATCTTTTTCTTCCCACCTTCCTCGCCACCCTCGTTATCCTCCTCCTCTTCCTCCTCTTCCTCGTGCTTCTCCAAGCCAGGGTGAGGCTGAAGTTTTGGCACATCTGCGAAGTAATAAAAAAACGTAAAAGGATAACGGGTGAGGTTGGTCCAAATCACACAGAAAGAAATTGGTACACAAATAGTCTGGATGTAAAAAAAGCACTTACGTAAAATAGATGGTTGAGCAAGACATCGTAAACTACTATATGTGTACTACTGTATACTGATCTTTTACGCAAAATGCTAAAGGGTGTGTTTGCAGTCTCAAGACTCACCTTCTAATGTCCCCTTCATTACATAGAGAGCGCAGACCTTGGGGTTGTCATAATAACCCTGAAACACACACACACACACACACGCAGGGACAACATTGCCAAATGTAAGCAAAAGAAAAGTTATATAATACCATACAAGAGTGACGATATCTATCTTATCTTGGAAACAAAGAATCATTTAAAAAGGTAGTGCACACTTAAATGTGTTTTTTGAGATGTAAACTAAGATACAACTCGCATCAGCTGGTGCTAATACTGATATTTCTTACCAAATAAACATTTGGATTTCATTTCATTTATACCGTTTTAAATCAGTCCTGAACCTGCAAGGCCAATGCTGACAGAGTTGACTGGCTGGGACCTGTCTAGGTCATGACATTTCTATAAAAAAAAAAAACTACTCTAGTGTCTAATCAGTGTCAGTTTGTCTCCCCATGTCCCCTGACACACACTACGCAGCCACGAGGCCACGCCTCCTACAGTTTTTTTCCCTTCATTTTTAGAAACTGCTGGGAGAGACTAGATTTGATGGCATAATTACACTTTTAAAATGCCGTCCTCCTTTGTTTTTATTCTAAATTGATCACACTGCGTGACAAAACATGATAGAATCAACATTTGGTGCAGTTGCGTGCAAAACAAAAACACCCGTGCTGGAGAGATTTTGTCATTTCCTTCTGCGAGTAGCGTTAATGTTTGCAAAAAGAAAGGACACTGTGTCCCGCTTGGATCTTTATAAAAAGGGACAAAATGCAGAGGGCCAGTGATCTACAAAAAAAGGTCACTGCAGAAAAACATTTTTGAAGTATGCCACCCCACAAATCTAGCCTACAGACACATGTTCTACAAACGCAGTGGCAAAAGCTTTCATTTGTTGGAGCCCTGGAAATAAAATGGAATACTAATCATGTTCAAAGAAATAAAACCCACATATTGTTTCTGTGGCCTGCAGTAACCTCATCAGTATTTGCGAGTTGTTCCCAAACTTAAAAACAAAATCAAAGGTTAATCTCTCTGACTGTAAAGTTCTGCTGTATTGGAAGCGCTGAGGTGCTGCAAATATGGGCCAGGTAAACAAGTATGTGTCAAACAAATGTTGACAGGATCATTCTAATTAAAACTAATTCTCTCGCAATAATTTTAGTTTTGGGGCCTTTTAAAAAAGTATTACAAATACAGTCATGGGCATTTTCACAGCAGGACATTATATTAAACCTACACTGATACAATCAACAGCTGCCAATCAGTCAATGAAATCAAATGTAACACACATCAGGTTATAGGAAGGCTCTAAAAAGTGGGTTGGAATGTTGGAAAATGCGAAGGTTAGACACTTGAACCTAATGACCAGCATCACTGCTGCTGCAGGCCTGTGGTAGGAGATGCTAGGTGTGTTAACAGAGAATAAAATGTGACAAAGACCTTATCTCAAAGATAGCAATAGATAAGAGGCCATTTTTTGTGGTTTAAGGTGATGGATTCATGGCCCTCATAGCTTATTAAGAGCCAGGCTACAGACTCTGAAATCATCCAACCTAAACAGCACAACTGTGTATGGCATCATCAACAACAACAACAACAGATGTTTTGGATATCATAATGCCCTTTCCTAAATCAGAGTATTTGAATACATGAGGAATTAAAACAAAGGCAAGTGACCATTAACTTGAAGATGGGTCAACAGCGGAGAATGTGACACTGGATTCACAGACAGTAGCTGTTGGGTGAGAACTAGGAAGCAAAGGTCATTCCTGAACTACACGGCAAGTAAACAAATATGAAAAAGACCAACCAGATGTGAGGCTGTAGTCTGTGTGTGGGCCATGCAAATGACTGAACTGCCCCTTTCAGAGATGGAGATTCTATATATAAATGAACATTTCCGTCTTGTGTTTGAGTCCAAAGCATCACTCTTCTACATAAGTTATGATGGCAATTTCCCACGTGGCTTAAGTCTGATGCGGCCATGTTAAAAGTTTGTTCAATGTACAAAACCAGAGTGTACTTTGGTTCTTATAAAAAAACAAAAACAAGATATAATCTGTTAATTGGTGAGTTTTAGAGGTTCTGGTAGTTTATTTCCCCCCACATTCGAATAGGTTATTTGTCCTTGTTTCCACTCTTTATGCTAAACTAAGCTAACCAGCTGCTAGGGGTAGCTTCATATTTAACACACAAGCGAGAAAGTGGTATCAATCTTCTCATCTAACTCTCAGCAACAAAGAGAATAATCATATTTCCCAAAATGTCCAACTATTGCTTTATATCTTGCCACCAGATATGTTCTTACTTTTACTGAAGTAGTTATTTTTATTTTATATTTTAATAAAACATATAACATCACTTGTGTCCTCGCTATTCCCCCAACCTCAGTCCATCGCACACAGTTGCCCATTGTCATCGTAAAAAAAACACTACTCCATAAAGAAAATGAATACATGAATGAACCTGTTGGGACGCTGCATTTACACATTTGTTTGAATAAATAGTCAGATAAATAAATGATAAAGCACATCTGTCAATATCAAAACTATTAACAATTGAATAGCTTTTTTTAAAAATACACTCCACTGTCATAACATAACATAACATGGATCGCATAGGATGTCGTTTCTGAATAAATGAAAAAAAAGACTACATGAAAGAGAATTAATAAAATAAAAATGTATTATATTTATAATACATCAATTCCATAACTGTTGCTTATTTGCTTATATCAGAAGGCTGACAAGCAAACAATAAAGTCATCACAGTTTGCAACAATCCACTGGTAAATGATATTGCAGAGCTATATATTTTACAGTAATCTACTCCTGTATTACTCATCACCACCCTGTTTGAAGAGGATTTAAAAGTAAAAGTATTTAAGTGTCACTGTAAAATAAGCAAACCCATGCTCCCTTTTGACAGTCAATGACATCCAGAAATTTCTCTAAAAAAAGCTCACCTTTACAAACTCTGCAGTGAGCTTGCCGTTGAAAGTGGACACCTCTCCTTGCACGCTCAACTTGCCACGTCTAATGGAGAAGGGCACTATTTCATCATGAGCGGTGCTGTGCCCCACTCGTTCAAAGATATCCAAGTCCTTCACCACCACGTGGCCGTTTAGACGGACATCAAACACCTAGAAAAACATATTCCCAAATCAGCAATGATTAACAGATAATCCACACACAAGCACACACAGCCTAACATTCATAGTGCCATCAATAGAGTACACTGACTAACTCTCAGAGTACTGACTGAATATCAAGCACCTGGAAAGTTCAATGAAGCACAAATTTAAAAAGTGCTCAATGCAAAGATTGTCCATTCAACTGTGCATCTATGCAGATAAAAATGACAACTTTGTTAAATATACACACACTACACTGATTCATTAATTTCCATACCTTTTGCTGTGACTGGGCGAAGTAAACTTCTGCGTACTTCATGACTAGTATATAGTCTCCTTCCTCACGAATGGGAATATCATATCCAAAAGTGTCCTCATTGTAGCGCTCTGTCTGATACAGAATCTGGTCCTCTGGACTGGAGCGCAGTATCGGCAGACGAACCCCATAATCAGATGCTACAGAGGAGAATAGCATAAGGTTCAATGTGTACTTTGCTCACAAGACCACTTTAATCGCAGCATTACTGGAAAACTGATAATGTTTTAAGTCAAGCAAAGTACCAACTGGCACACTGTGCAAGCCTTGACCTCTTCCTGCACTCTGTGGAATACAGTGGCCCTCTGTCTCAAATGGCAAGATACCACACTGTGTTCACTCCACCTTGCAATTACAGTATTTCTGCCTCATAACTGGAGCCAAGAATGACTCTCCACAGCCAGCATGATCATATCATCACCTGCTTCCTCTACATGCTGAGAGGGGCGGAGCTGTAGTGCTCTATGCTGACTACTCATTAATTTGTGGCTACATGCGGAAGCCAGACCGTGCAGAGGTTTCTTCTGGAAATGTCTGTTACTCTGAGGAGCAGCTTATACCTTCACAGTGTCGCTGTCAGCAACACCTTCACAGGTGAAGCCCAGGGAGACGCGCACACTAGTAATACCAGATAAACGCTGATAGCATCGACTCACCTTTTCCAACCTTCCCTTCCAATGGGTCCTTTTTGAAATGAATGCCGTGCACGTCCACGTGTGCTTCACCCCCGGCATTTACAGCCCATATAACCCGTTCAGCAAGGCTGGGGCCCCCGCCGTCCGCCCAACACTGCTCTGCCAGTAGCGACAGCACTGCTGCGACCAGCCCGACGACTAGCTGCGCCGTGACCCGCTGCATTGCCACACACAGCCTGGTCCTAGACACAGAGATAGACATCGTCGGTATCCGCTTGCTTGCAGTGAGGCTCAGTTGCTTTACGGAAGTAACCCTTCCACATATAACGTTAACCACATAAGGTTAGCTTGCGCAAGGAGGTAGCCAGCTTGTCTTGATGACATGCAACGTATCTGTAAGTTAGCCGGTATGCTAACGTTAACAGTACCAAGACACCGGCAGTAGCATTAGCACACTGACACCCGGAAATTTACAGTGAAATTATAAACAAACCTGGCTTAGCGGTAACATATTCATGATAGGGTCCCGTTGTATTAATCAGGCAAACACAAAAACAGTACGAGAAATGAGTAGCGAGAAACGTTGGTCAGTTAGTTTGGCTAGCTAGCTAACCTACCTGTCTAACCAGAAATACTTGAGTCTATGATAAGAGTTCGGCTA
The DNA here is from genome assembly GCA_036024295.1 of Nannoperca obscura. NCBI lineage: Eukaryota > Metazoa > Chordata > Actinopteri > Centrarchiformes > Percichthyidae > Nannoperca > Nannoperca obscura. Next base: position 20,027 of record JAVQJL010084035.1, read on the forward strand.
ACGTTAATGCAAATTACTTTCTCTTACCTTCCCCTTCCACAAATATCTTCAACCCGTCTTTTGCCAATGTGTAAGCTTTTCTCTGCAAATACAGTCTCACCAGGTGCGTATACACTGTAGGATAACTTTACTGAGTGCAGATATCCTCAGTTACTGATGGCCACAGCCTGCTCACCGACTTTCATTCAATGTGTGCATCCGAACTAACGTTTGCTCTCCTAGCTATAGCGGCTGCCAGTTTGCAGGAGGCGGAACAGTGCTACCTAACCTTAGAGTTCACATGGCCAATGAGTGACAGATACTCTGTCGAATCACATTCTTTTGTTAAGGTTTCCTGAACTATTAAAGACAATTTCATGTCATAGACCAATCACATCCTACGCTTTTATAACAATGTACAAATGATAAGAATAACAGAGGTCTTGACTTTTGAGGGTTGTAAACAATTTCTGCACATATTCTAACCTTGACTGACAGAAACCGAAGCCCTGTGTCTTTTTTCCACGTCAAGTGAGTTTTTATGTGAATTGCATGCCCTGAGTTTAGCCTCTCAGGCAGCAGTTCTTTTACTGAAAATGTCTGGCCTGACGTTATTCACATATAATCGGAAGGTTTACCATTTACATTGTGGAGCTATATCCGTTTTCAGTAAGAAAAATGTAAAAAATGTGATTACAGGAATAAACCCAGGGCAAGGAAATCTCTCAACTTCAATAAAATCACATATATGCTACAGAAAATGAATTTTACAATGTTGTGGATGTTCATTTTATTTCAATTATACATTTTTATATATAATTCTTAAATCATATCTCTATGGCCTTATATTGTTGTTATAAAGTAATTTCTTTTGGCCACCGGATTAATCATCAATCATTGCAATACTTTAAGAGGATTTTTGTTGTGAACAGGGTCAAGTCAGTTACCAGTTCTAATCACTTACAGCCAAAGGTAAGATATCTTCAACATTATATTTCTTACATTATTATTCAAGGGACTGAAATGTATGAAAATATTGTCATATTTTAAATATACACTTGTTCTTTAAGAAATCTTCACGCCCCCTCTTTCCGGTATGGTATGGTCCGAGTCTTGTCCAATCAGGAGAGTCCAACGCAGCGCGCACACGGTGCACTCGAGAGTTGACCAGAAAAGAATGAATGAAGATAGTTTCTATAGCAACAGCAACAGGCTACTTAATGGATGACAGTGTTTGATGATTGTGTTTTCGGTAACACAACGTTGGCAGACCATACGTTGAAACACCCTCCATCCTTAAAATGAAGCAAACATACATCGTTGTGAAGTTAAATTGTTTGCTACAGCTGGTGCTGTAGATGTGTCCATATTTGCAATACAAAACAGCAAACTCCTACAAAGCCACGTTTCCACAATGTAGGCAACTTTACATAAGCATATGTCAAACATCTGACATTTGCTGCTGCCACTTGCAACAATGTTTCTCCAGAAGACAAGTGGCCCAGAGGCTGCATGTAATAGTTCAGTTTTATCGTGGGTGTTGCTTTGCCTGTAACAATCTCCTCCATTCTTTCTAGATGAAAACTAATTCTTGCACTGAATATTTTAGGGTCAATATTAATGTGGTCCTTTGAACTGCATTTTATTTTTACAACGGTACACTGTTACCACATAGTTTTAGGTTAAGTTTACCAGTGAGATTAAATTACTGCAGTTTTTTGCTGCATAAGAAAATCATGTAAAAACTGCCAATGCTGCCCAAATAAAGCAAGCCACCTCTTTATGATACATTGTATGCATACTGTGCCTGAAATGTCTTTAGTTGTGTAAAATGAATGTGTCCTAAGCCTAATAGACAAACATTAAAGATTAAGCAGTATAGCATTACATTTAATGTCCAGACCAAAATAAGCAGTTGTCAAATAACAAACTGAAACCCATTTTCTACTACATGGCGCCTGTATTTTCTTTGGCAACATTACCACAGAAAAAGGGGCTCAAATGTAAACACCTTTTATTTTTTTACAGTTAACTTGGCGAAATATTTTGTTTAGTTCTTTAGACAAAAAAAATGCAAATGTGCATACTGAATTTAATACATTTCTCTCTTTGGCATGCATAAAAATTGCTTTGACAACACAGATGTGTGGAACACTACCACAACTACAATAATATTGACATTGACATGAAGTACAGGTACAACATAATCACAACCACTGTAAATACAGTTCACATATGTCATTATAATCGCAGACAGGGCAAATGGATTTGGGTAAATTACATATATGAAATGTATTTCAGAGTTTCTAATATCTGAGATCTGCTTCGTCGTTGCATGTACTTTGTCAGACAGTGACACTTCTACAGGACTGGACAGACACACTGAAAAATCACTGATCGTCACATGGATGCAAAATTGCCACATGGGTACCTGGGTGGAGCACCAATGTCACACAAAGGACATTCCACTTACAATTTCAAATATAACACATATTGTGTGAAAAGTTACTGAAATGTTCAACAGTGCACTGATCTTTTTAATCTTTTCCACAGGCACTCACTCTCTCATTCAGACTTTGTTGTACATCAAAGGCGACATTTTGCAAGACATGTATTTTTACCATGTGGAGGATGAGACAAGACACCAGCAATCTATCCACACAGGAAGTTATTTAGCGAGAGTTAAAGTGCAAAAAAATAAGTTGGACAATCATCAGCTAGGCTACAGCAAATTCTGCCTCAGTTGAGCTGGAGAGTTTTCAGGAAGAACACTTATTGATTGAAAGTTTGAGGTGACTCCTCGCTCCACAACATTCAAGGAGTTTTAATTCCAGTGTCATTCAGATTTGTGTGTGGCTCAGAGATCTTAGCATGTCCTCTGTTGTACTTGGTCAAGTATGGAGAAGGACACAGCTTCACATTCAGGACCGATCATTTTCTGATCTTAGCGAGACATCATTCGTACAAACTCTGTAAAAAGAGACGAGGGGGAGAATGACAAACGTATACTCCACAATATACCTTTAAATAAGTCGTTTGTAAAAGGTGATTTACCTTCAAAGTCAACAAGCCCATCACCATTCAAGTCAACATCCCTCAGGATATCTTCTACTTCTTTTAGACCCACCTGGGAATAAAATGTTGGCATCAGTTAGTGGAGCACCACACATAGTATCTATTCATACAAGAATGACTTTCTGTTATATTATGATCCTAATCATACCTGCTGGCCCAACAACTTCCTCATTGCATCCCGGAGCTCAGATGTGCTTATGGCACCATCTCCATTAGTGTCAAACTGAGAACAAAAAGCAGAGGGTCTTCTTTAAAATAGAAAAAGTAAATAGTAAAAATGTCAAGTATCTAAATTTGAATCCAGAGACTCTTACCTCTCTAAATGCGTCTTTTAACTCTTTTATTCCAATCATGTCAGCAGTTTCAGCGAGGAGTTTTGGGCCCATTAACTCGACAAAATCCTCAAAATCCACATGACCTCCCACTTCAGAAAAAGAGATTTGGTTATAGAATTTCTAACAATAATACACATACAGGATACAACTATATGCATGAAATATAAATACATAAGACAGTTAAGTTCTTACAGTTCATGTTTATCTGTTGGCTCAGTTCAATTAGCTCCATTTCAGTGGGCATGTATCCCATGGTTCTCATACAGTTTCCGAGGTCTTTACAGCTGATAAAACCGTCCTTGTCCTTGTCAAACTCTTTGAAAGCATCCCGCAACTCTGTTGAGCAATAACAGAAATATCATAACTAATTTAATTCCACGGCTCTCATTTTAATTACATGTTTCTCGTATGTTTCTTCTGTTAAGCACTTTGACAAATCTGTATTGTTTTATCATTTAAAGACTGCTTAACTTCAGTAAAGAAAGAGAGAGAAACGTACCATCCATTTCTTCTGGTCGCAGCTCTCTGTCCTATTAAGAAATAACATTCAGTAATTGGTCAGTACAATAACAAATTCACGACACATGAAAAAAGCAGTCATCATGATCACACATCATAACAAACACACTCTTCTCTGTATGAGCTGCATGCAAACATACCGCTGACAACTCTGTGACTCGAGTGATGCCCAAACCTAAATCAGCGATCTTCTCCATTACAATCCTCTGCTTTCTTTCGATCCTCAATAGTAAAACATTTTAACAGTAGCCTGAAACTATCTCGCGTCTTTATGACAAAAACCTCCAAGTATAAATAGGCTGATCCCTATCAAGCATGACTGGAAACTATAATCCCAGAGTTCACAGAAGAATGTGGCTGTTTCTATTTTTTTTCCAGCACTTGCTTACAATAAACGCAACCTTTAAAGGGCAGATAGAGAGGCAGACATATCCCAGAACCCTCAGGGGTTAACAGCAGGAGCAGTGAGAAGTCTAAACACAACACTGAGTGTTGACGTCAGGCTCAAATAACTGTCTGACCGGAACCACTGACATGAAAATACACAGAAGGTACATGAGCCCAAGGAAGCATAACCAGCCAATCCAATATGTGTGTACCATAACAGCACGTCAGTCTGTCAATCCATGACTGTCACTCCATCAACCATCATCACTTCCACTGACATCTTGTTTCTTTATACATCAGATATAACGACGAGAAGTAGTCCAGCATATAACGCCCTGTGAAAACACAATATCTCATTTTTACACTTTGGTTTTTGTTCGAATTGAACAAACAAGACATGACGTGTCGGCAGATGGAGTTTGTTTCCTTTGGACAGACATAGGATAGCTATTTCTCCCTGTTTCCAGTCTTGACACCAAGCCAAGCTAAGCATCTGCATCGCTATACCTGTTTGACCCTTGAACTGTTTAAGTCTGAAAGGTGAGTAACAAATGTAGGCATTGCATTTATGCACGAGCTCCAGAACACTCTTGTTGTCATTTTCCAAACCTGTGTGTTCCCTACTGACAGATACCAGTCAAAAGCAGCAGGAGTGGAAATGGTCAAATATTATCACAGAAAACAATGAAATAATTAAAAAGCGGTGATAGTTCCCGTGGCAGCTTGTTTGGTAATAACAGAAATTCTGTCCATGTTAGCTCTAATGCTGATATAGATACAGACAGCTGTGAATAAAAAAAGGTGTTTGTCTAGACTTACGTACAGCCTGCCTGCACGTGGCCACGCTCTTACTCAGGAAGACACAGGTTTGCCCCAGTATGCTGCTCACGACAACACAGTTTTGTGTCATGGAAACAATGGACTCCTGATAAGGCCCAAGATACCCTGCCTGGCCCACTTCCTCACAGGACAGCACCCCTCTGAATCTCCTCTCAGCATCCTGGAGCATCTTTCCAGAGGGGTGCAGAGACAGTGTTAGACATCTGTAGCAGCTTTGGAGCAGAATGGAATAAACACACAAGTTGAAAGAGGATGTGTGACATTCAGTGTAGACTCTATATTGTTGAAAGTAGTCAATAGATTAAACGCTAAGACAGAATTGTATTTCTCTTTAAAAGTATTATATGCGCATGCATGTGTGTTGTGCAACTGTGTATGAGAGAAACAATGTCGAAAATATGATAACATAGCAGAAAGGTAAATGCATCAATAAAACAGCCTGTTGCCAACTTTCCACTCATCGTTCATAACAGTTTACTTGCCATGTTGTAGGGACTGGCACCTCACACCTATACACTGTCACAGGAACAGTAAACATTCTCAGAAGCAGAGGAAAGACGAACTAAAGCACCAGAGAACAGGCTATATGTGATGCAATCACAGAGACATATGCTCTAAAGAGATTTGGACACACTTTCTTCCTGTGGGACATACAGTACATTTTAAAAAACAGTTTCTGTTGCACAAGAATCCGCAAGAATCTGAAGCCTAACAGGTGTAAAAGAATGCACTCGACACTACAAGCAGTGCAGTTTCAGAATACGTTTCAATTCATTCAGTCATTTCCTTTGCAAACCACCAACGATTCTAGAATAATCATGACACATGTTGATTTACACAGTTTTTTAAATGCATGCCCAAAAAACACACACACACAAAAAAAAATTGGCTATTGTCTAAATCTTGGATGGTTTTTCTTCAGTTTGAACAGAAAGAATGAACTGCAACTGTGCACAGCTATGCACAATTATAAACAAACTTTCTGAGAGTACCGCACTACTGTCAAGTTTCATTTATTAGTTTCAATAGCATTCCCATAATCCACCAAACAAATTGACAGGACAAAAAGACAGGGTGTAACAGTGCAGCACACTGAAAACAATCCTACCGTTCTCAGAGGCCAGTCTAAGCAGTTTCCCATACCAAAGAAGAAAAGACGAGCTAAAAAGGACCATGAGGGCCTTTTCTCCGTTAAGTTTGCAGTTTGGATTTTGAGAGGAATGCAAACTCTGGTTTCAGCAAGACCCATGAAGACTGGGGTGCTTACCTACAGCTGGTTGAAAAAACTGTGAACTGCCCTGTACTGCACTATCTGGAGTAAATGAATGTAGCAATAGTAAGAGTGCCAATGGCTCACAGTAAGAAAGAGAGAGAGAGAGAGAGAGAGAAAGAGAGAGAGGAAGAATAGGAGCGAGGGTGAGAAACTCAATGAGAGAGGGAAGTGGGAAACAGAATTATGCCTATTAAAGGAAAAGAGGGTGATCCACTCTCTGTGAGATACTTCACCCAACTGTCACACCGACCAAACTGCTCTGAACAACATAGACAATTCAACATGGATTCACAAGCACCAAACATAAACAAGAATAAACAAGAGAAACAGGATAAGGGGTGCCAGATTTCCTGCAGAAAAATGTAGAATTTACAAATTTGCACCCACACAAGTAACCTTTGCTTCAGGGTCACACACATATTGTGAGGAGTTTGCTCTTTCTAGGCTATGGAAGCTGAACCAGGCAAGTTTACAGGAACACTCTGGTGTGATCCATTTCCAGTCCTCCTCACCTGCACTCTCAAGTGCTAGACTCATTTGTTTATTTGCAACCTTGAGATTGCATTTGACATCATATATTTCTGCATGTGCCTGCATGTTTTTCTTGCCTTGCACCCCCACGTCATTCCGCTACCTCTGCCGGCAAAGACAAGGTCACTCTGACCTACAGCAGCCACATGGCACCAAAGAGAACCACACAAAGACTGAATGCATAAAGAATACAATTACTGTGTAGTCCATGTGTTACGGTGGCATTTATATCTACGACGTGTGTGAATGTGTGTTTGTGTATATTTGCAGAAGGAAGACAAAATCATAATACAGATAGCTAGCGAGGTAATCTTTCTATCCACACAGAAATTTGTGATAATATGGAAGGTTTCAAACAATTCTCATCCCCAAGGTACCTGATCAACCATCTGTTCACATGTATTTCCATTCTGGCTTGTCGAAACACTACTTTACTTTGAATGCATTGTTCAGACAAAATGCCAAAGGCAGTGTGTGTATCTCTCAAACCATGCGTTACATTTCTGCCCGCCATTGAACTCCTCTCTCCATCTGTCTCATCAAAGACCTTTTTCAGGTCACGCTAATGTTTTTACAGAGCTGCTCGCAGACTGACTCGGGTTATTTGTAGAACAGGCTTTCATACTATAAGTACCAGAAGATGTTTCTCTTGAAGCCACGATGGATGATCTCCGTGTTCCCATTCTGAGCCTATTTTATGGCTGAGAGCTTCCTAACTCAGCAACATATGTAAATCATCTCCTTATTCATGATAAGATCAATATCCAAACACCCTACATGGAAAGAGCTGAACTCACACTTCTGAGGAAGAGACCGGGAAAATGCCCTCGATAAACAACATCAGGAGTTTCAGCAGCAACGTGGAGCTTTGTGAGGATTTGCAACGTAAAACTTGTTGCTTTAACTTCCTTTAGCTCTGTGAGATAATAGGATGCAAAAATCACATCACTGATAAGAATCCAAACATATTGAGCTGAGCTCTTCTCTTTTGTGTGAATAGATTTAAGGCTCAAAATAGAGCCTCCATCACTGACAGGAACATCAAAGTGATTTCCTTCAAACGCAACACAACAATCATTGCAGTGTTCCAGTGTGAATGATGCAGGAACATGAATATATGTATTTGTCTTTGTCCAAATATACATTTGCACATGAGAGATTTCACAGTCCCTGTGCTAGAACATTTCATCTGCTCCAGTACATCCACTTCACTAAGAAAGGACTGAGAAGGTCTGTAGGAGGTAGTGCTGTAGTTACAAATTACATAAGAAATGCATGTGTAGAGGAAGCGTTTCCCTCTATAGCCTGCCCAGAAATGTTTGCAGACTGCATCACGGAACACATTAGCGTATATTGATTAAAAACAGGACATCAGTGGAGCCAGAAGCCACAGTTAACCACTTTATCTGTGTGCACTTCTGTATACATACTAGTAACAAAACACCATTATCTGCATGGCAAGCCTGAGTGAATTTAATGTAATTCGATTTCTTTTAGCTGAAGCCTGCAGTAAAAGCACTAACATGTTGCCAGCCATTCAAACTGGTTTATAAAACCAAATGTTCCTTGGGTCCAATAGGTTTTGGTCATCACTGTCACAGCTTGCCAGGGGGCCCAACATTTCCAGGAGCATCCTGCACTTCACACACTAAAACTCTTCAAATTAATTCCACTGACCAATTTAATTCATTAATTCAAACAAAATATGTTAAGCAAATGATCCATTCATTTCCCTATATTTCAGGGCCCTACCTGCCCAAACAGTGAATTGAGGATGGTGCGCAAATTGATATCTGATGCAGAAGAAGCAGCGCTGGACCTCCGAGAGCGGCGAGAGGACCTGCTGGACAGCGGGACCAGGGAGCAGGAGGACGGGGATGGACTGATGACCTGCCCGCCGCTAGTGGTCAAACTGGCCCCTTTATGGTCCTTCGGCTCACAAAGAGGAGCCCTGTCGTCGTTGCTGTCCGACAACGAGGGCACCCTGGGGACCGGGCGGGTGTGCGTGTGACAGCGACGGGGGTGCTCGGGTTCAGGTGTTCCTGCTGCCGGCGGACGGTCCTCCCGGTTGTGCTTCCTGCGGTGGTGATGCCGGTGTGTGGGTTTGGATGACCTGCAGCGTTCCCTCACACCTGGGCCAGCCTCGCCATTTGGCTCCGGCGGGTCGGGAACTTGGCTGTGAGGGGCATGTGACTTACACTTGCCCCGAGTGGCTGCATTATTACTACTGTCCTGGCTGCCGATCAGAGACGGGTGGCACAGGGGTCTCCGGGCACTGATGTCGCACTCGGCCGACCAGAAGGACTCCTCGGCTTTGCTGCTGTTTTGGAGTGAGGCGGGACGGTGGTGATGCTGGTGCTGGTGCTGATGGTGATGCTGACTTCTTCGGCTTTCTGCCGTGTGTTCAGGCAGGTGTGTTGGTCTCCTCGCGGCCGAGGATGATTTCAGCAAGGAGGCCGTGGATTCAGATTTTGGAAAGGAGGAGCTCATTGCTGCGGATTTGCTCTAGTCTGCCTCGGTGGGTTGATCGTCGACATCATAAACCATTTCCTCTCCATTGTCGACCCATGTTAGCACAGCAGAGCCTGCCCGCGATAAGTTAGGCTACATTTCAAACCTCGAGTGCGGCAGCGCGGCCGGAGCGCGCGCAGACAGCGGAGCGTCGCTGCAGAGCGCGTCACCTTTCCATTGATGTGCATGCTGGTCTCTGGCACCGCGGCAATGACGTGGGTGGGGATGGTAGTAAGGTACAGGCTGCCAGTGGACGGTTAACTTTTCATGACAAAGGCAGACCAGTACACCGACCGCACGTAGAGAAAATCTTCCCTCATAAACAACTGTTAAACGGATGTTTTTACAGATGTGAGGTGGTGTCACCCACAGTAGCCTATGCAAAACTCATGCTGGGGTTGGACACAACATGCATAAAAGTAATGGAATCTAATAGGCTACAGCACCTGGAACAATAAATACCTCTGTGAAGCAATTGCTGAGTTTTCGTTAGGGCACTGGCTGCTCTATATTTATGGTTTGTGGTGCTGTGTAACACTGTAGATTGATAGAAGACAGATTTTCTGTCACTTTTTTCCTCCCAGGGGACAGAATATCAGAGTATCTATTCTTTCCAGGGCCACATTAACTTGCGATGGGGCCTCTGGGAAAAAAATTGTCAAGGGTCCCCCTTGAGTCCCCAATCCATTTTGCACAGAAACCTAAATACCAACCTGTAATTGGTTGGGAATAAAAATACACTGAAATACTGCACTCATGCACCAGGTTTGCTGGTTAGTTTGTGCTGATTTGATTACATACAAATGTGTTTAATGATATGCACCATGCAAGCAAAAAAAAACAAAACATGAATGAAATAAAATTTAGATTTGGACACGACCCCTCTGTTAGACAGAGTGTCAAGATTGGGTCAAAATGTAGGAGCCACCTTAAGGCCTTTCCATTTCAGTTTTGAATTGTGCCTTGGTGGTGCATATTACCAAACAATTCTGTAATTGTTCAAATTACCACAAAGTTATTGCCACGCAGACAACCTGGGCCTTTTTGGGGACCTGCAGGTCCTGGGTAGTTGCCCACTTTGTCTGGTTGGCAGTTGAACCTTGATTAATTACAGTATAACAGAAACAGCTGTAAGACATCAAAACAACAACACAATTATGTTCAAAAATAAACTCTACTGAAGATTATTAGTTTAGTCATTTGTTGCCTGTTGTGTATTTAAAGACATTTCACAGGTTTTCATGCGTCTGCCCTGTACATTCTCTGGTTATACTGCTCGTCTGCACTTGAATGCAATTAAAGTCAAATGAAACTACTCTTCATATGACCCCAGTTACATCTAGAGGCCCCTGGACCCCACAGCGAATCATCCCACTGGCTTATAAGAGAGACAGATTGTATTGCTTCCTTTCATCTTATTTAAAATTAGTGATGTCAATGCATATTGCTGTAAAGATAACCCTTGTGCATACACACGTATACCTGCATGAGCTTTAAATTGACTTCCCTCCCAGCTCGCTACAGTATTCTGCTCTCTCTCAAACACACACATAGCTTCCCCCACACTTCTGGTTTAATTACTATCCTAAGCAGTATTGTAACAATAAATAAACAACTGTGTTCCCATAAAACATGCAGCTTATAAATACAAGCACAAAGGTACTTCTAAATACATTTTGTCTTATTATTGGTGATCATTGGCATCAACCTCCCATCAACACATGCCTCCGTCCACCAAAGCTCCAGATGTAGCAGCACCTGTGCACAATAATAAGAGGCAGATTTTCACAGTGAAAGTTGCCGGTTTGTGTTGGGAATCCTTTTTCTTCAGTGTGGAGACAGATGTAGGGACAAAATCTACCTGTGTGTATATTCCTTATTAACCCATGAACCCAGCACTCATGACAAACAAAGACATTAATGCTTTTATTTAACACACTCTTATTATTGCCTCAGCATTTTAGTGCCTCTGGCTCCATATCCTCCAGAGGCAGCACAGGTCTGACAAGAAATAACTGCTGAGGAAGGAGAGCAATGACAGCATCATTGCATGCCTACGCCTTCCTGAGCTGCAGCTATAAAACTGCATCTGGCTATAAAGAGGCAACACAATTCATTTTGTTTTTGTGAATGTCTCATCAATACCGGAGTGCCATTCTGCAGAATACTTTATTCCTCTCTACCACTGAACTGCTCAGCCCCTGCAGTATGTGTAAATCAGTCAGCTGAGCGAGACACAGAATGGACTAAAGAACAAGCACACAGTGTGACTCTTGTTTCTGATCTGTGATATCTGTGTAAAAGTGACACTTCTGACAACAGCTGGTTAAATAAGATACTTGACCATTTATTAAATGTACAGAAATACTGTTCAAAATCCACACAAGAATGTGTTAAAGGACAAATCCTTAATCCAAATGTAAACACAATGGTTGCCCCACCATATACTGTATATGTAAAGCAAATGCTTTGGGAATGACAGTTTTCATACTCTTAAGTGGATTACCAGCTTTCTTGATTTTAAACCTAATTATGGACAGCTCAATGTGAGTGTCAGTGATGTCAGATGTTGTAAACAGCTTGTAAATAATCCTACTTTTGTAAACATTAGAATTGAATGGATGGGTATCTTGAACTGTGATGGACCTGTAAAGCTGCTGAAGATTCATTTTCTGTTTAGACTGTGCACACATGTCCATGAAGTGCTGTTGAAGAATTAAGGATTGTGGATTTAATAATGGACACCACTGGGCGCTGCAAAATTACAGAGTGATCAAAAAGAAACGCATCACAGAACAACAGAGATAGTACGTCATAAACATTTTACAGAATCTACAAATTGAATCTATCAAAATGATTTCATGGCTGGCTCTTTGAGAACGGAGAATGAGATGTGATCGCTTTAGCTGTAAATCAAGACAACACAATAGTTATAGCATTGAAGACAATCATTTCAAAACATCTCAGTCTCACCAGTTTTTTTTTTTTTTTACCTCAACCGTATTTACAGTAATACAAACCTGATATCAAATACAACCAAATTACAAGAGTTTAGTAAATTTACCAAAAACACTTCATCTCCAGTGTTACAGCACAGGCCGACTCACACAATTTTACCTAAAAATGTGCTTATCTAACCATGTCTCGTGAAAGCAGGGTTGATGTTTTTTCAAAGGGGAGCACAATAAACTACCACACCGGCAGGAGTCATGACAGAGACATTAGCTGCATCTGTAAACATTCATGTCATGATCAACGTTGGACCTCAGTTATCAACACACACATGGAGGAGTTGCTTGGAACATGATAGATAACATGAGAAAATTTCTTTAATTAATCATTTCTTTAGTTAATATTATCACACGGTTATCACTTTCTGCAATGCATTTAGTTTTGATATCTATTAACAGTTGCCAGTTTAGTCATAAGGACCCAGTTGTGCATCCTCTCAGCAACTAAACTAATATTAGAATTACAGAACGACTGCATTTGCATATTTATCATTAATCAGTCAGTATTAATAAAGCCAGCATGCAACAGCATTTTTGATATGTGGCTTAATGTGTTTATGAACATTATGCCTTAAATCAACAAGAACTGCCATCCCTTAGCTTTACTTTAACTGTTTGATGTAAATATGCTCTACAATCACTGAAAATATGTCATCACTCTGCACACACGAGATTCATAAACATTCAATTGAGTTTGAATGTTTGTCCCACATTTGAAAGTGTGTGTTTTGGAAATGAAAAATGTGCACACCCACTGACAATCAAGTCTCGGTTTGAATCAAAATGTGAATCTTCACTGCGATTGAATATGTTGAGTAATATAAAAAGTTGAATGATTAAATTTCTTAGCCCTTGCGGAAATGCATGTAGGTGTTACAGTAAGTGTAAAAGAATTAGTGGTATGTGTGGCATAGATGTTACGGGTAAACTAATACCAACAATACTTGATACAAAATGTTTTGTAAGCAGTGTTATATTTTTAAAGAATTCTGGGTCCATAAATGCCTCAATGACTCCAGCTCATATAGCTAGTATAGCTAATAGAAGAGATCGGCCTGTGACCAGAGTCGACTAGGAGTCGTTTACCATTTCTGTAATGTACTTTGCTCTCTATCAGCATACTGTTTACCGGTTTCCTGCAACAACCAAAATAAAACTGATGTGAGCTGTACCCAGCGTCTTAGATAGAAATCATTTCACTCCAGAATTGACGCAGTTAGAGGGAAATGGAAAAGTGATGTGTTTCCTGAGCAACATTTTCCCTGCTCAGTCACATCATTATGCAAATAAATTGAACATTCAATGATTTTAAATAAAAGAACAAATAAGCTGAAATGTCCCTGCCATTATATTAATACACATGAATAAAATGGCTGCATGAACAATTGTGCATCTCCTAAGTTTTGAAATATCTAAACAAGTCATTTCAAGTGTGGCTGTCTTTTACACAACTATACTGTACAGGCAAAAACATGAGCATGATTGATAAAAGAGGCCCAATGATTGGTCATCTGCTAAGAAGAGTTATGAGAAATACTGTATGAGACTGAGAATATGTACACAGTGACTGTGAGAGCTGGTCTGGAGGCAGAAAAAGAGTTGCTCCTCAATCCTACAGACACTTCCCTAAATCCCATGGCCTCTTGGTCGGACATGATTTCTCACTTACACCTATTTCCCTTCCTTGTCCTCTAAGCGGCCGGGAGTAAAAATGTAGTCCAAAGCTTGTCTCTCAGCAGCGGCCACGTTGGGGTGCCAGAGGTCCACCATGAAGACCACCCTGGGGCCGTCCTCTGCGCCGCCTACACACACACACACACACACACACACACACACACACACACACACACACACACACACACACACACACACACACACACAC
>JAVQJL010084036.1:0-11717 GCA_036024295.1 Nannoperca obscura
CACAACGACACTTGTTGCCAGTTTGGTCTGTTAGTGAAGGACGAGGCAGATTCTCCCTGAAACCTATCGTGTCGTGTTCTTCTCCACTAAATCCAAATGAACCATAGCGCCACCTAGTGGACACATCTGAGTATATTACTAGTGGTTTGGCCTGGATGTGATTTGACTTCTCCAAATTATATTTAATATAAAACACACATTAGCATGGTTGATCATTGGGTGTAAACTGTATTCTATATAGAATATCACTTTATTTCAAGATAATAATAACATGAATTATGTTAGGCTACACTGGGGGAGACAGTAATCTGTGTTGAGAACTGTTGGGAGGTTTACACTGCCTGGTTTAACCCTTATGCCCTCCATTTGTGTACATTTTTTGCTACTTTTTTTTGATTTGGTGATAATTTTGGCTGTGTTACAGCTTGTGACCTGATTTTTTGCAGGAACTCTTCTTTTTAGTAACATTTTTGAAATCCATCTTTTACTCTTACATGTGTTTTATACTCACATGAAATTCTTGTATTTTTGCCAGTTATATTATGGAGCTGTGTGACAACCAGGGGGCCTCAACAGGTCCAGAGAATAGAGATAGGAGTGCTCTCACATTAAAGGAAACACCCAGAGTCCAATTATTGTCCAGCATTCAAATTGTCTTTCCTTGCCGGGTATTTAGGAGATAACATATAGCAACACCTAGATTAGAGTACAAAGTACATAATTTAACTAAATCAAAAAAGATAAAAGAAAACAACAATAACAACCAAAAAACAACAAAGGCTTCTCTATTTTAGCAAGGGTCAGCCCAAATTATTCCACTATTGTACATGGTTCAAACATACAAGTTCAAATGTACAATTCACATACAGAATAAATAAATCAAGTATCAAAAGCAAGGGAATTATTTTAGGACACTGCAAAGGACTACTGTTAACTATGCCTCGTCCGCCTCATTCCCCACATTACTTAGATCCATGCTCATCATATATTCCATAAAAGGGCCCCAATTGTTTTGAAATAATGATAGTTTCCCCTTAATAATGTAAGTAATCCATGGGTAGAGATGTGGACAATTTGTTAATCCAGTTAATGAATTTTGGTTTACTGGTACTCTACCATGCCATGCTATGACTCTTTTTGCAAGCAGTAAACATATATCCAGGGCAGTGATTATTTTTCTAGATATACAATGTCTATCAGGATATAATCCTAGGATAAACAGTTTGGGGTCAAGAAATTTTATACCTAGTATAGTCTCTAAAGCTTGTTTAATCTCCGACCAGAACTGTTGAACTTTGTTACATTCCCAGACACAGTGGAAGAACGTCCCCTTCTTCTCGCCACACCTGATGCACAGGTCTGGGATGGCACCATTATACTTGTTAAGCTTTTCTGGCGTCACATATGTCCTCATTAGCCAGTTATATTGCAATAGTTTGAGGCGAGTATTGGTAGCTTGTGTTTGTGCTTCAGTACACGCTTCTTCCCAGTCCGCGGAGGGCAAATCCTCCTGTAGGTCTTCCCTCCAGGCATTAAGTTTACGTAAAGAAGACTCAGGATTTCTCTACTAACATGTTATACAATTTGGAAATAATTCCCTTTCCAGAGCAATTATTTTTTATTTCCATTTCCAAAGTAGACAACGGGGGGATCGACACACACCAATTTTGAGATGATCTAATAAAGTTTCTCACCTGTAAATATTTAAATTGGTGTTTCTTTGGGATATTATACCTGGCAGTTAGCTCCTCAAATGACATCAAAATCCCAGCCTCTGAGCCCATGAGATCCCCTATTGTCTTTAAGCCTTTTTCGGCCCACTTCCTAAAACCCAGGTCTGCTCTGCCTGGAGGGCAGCAGCATTTTTACTTTTGCTGAGTATATGTATTGAGGTAGAGGGAGAGGGACTGAAAAATTTTCAACATTCATCCAGGGTGGGAGAGGCTTATCTGTAAAATGATACATCATAGTCCTCAATTGAGCCGCCCAGTAATACCAAAGTGGATTGGGGCACTTAAGGCCTCCTCTATCATACGGTAGGTACAGAAGTGATAAGCGTAGTCTCGGTCGTCTATTATTCCACAAAAAACGTACAAAAACTTTCTTTAGGGTTGGAAATAAATTACCAGGAGGTGGCAGTGGGATGTTCTTAAACAGAAATAGAAGATTGGGCATTATATTTAATTTAAGAACATTGATTCTTGCTATAAGCGACAAGGGCAGGGGGTTCCATCTATCTATAGAGGAGGTAATTGAGTCTACCATGGGGGTGTAGTTAACTCCAACAATATCTCTTATACATGGTACTATCCTAATCCCAAGATATGTAAAACAGTCTACCTTTTTGAATTGGAAAGAGTTTCCAGCATCACCTCTTTCTTCGGAGTTAAGTAGCATTAATGAAGATTTGTCTTTATTTACTTTATATCCTGATATCCTTCCAAATGTGTCTATTAGGACCAACAAAGCTGGAATAGAATCTTTCAGTTTTTCCAAGAAAATAATTACGTCATCAGCAAATAGAGCAATTCTATGTTCCTGTTGGCCTACTGATATACCAATAATGTTTTTCTGAGACCTCACCGCAATGGCGAACAGTTAAATTGCAAGAATAAATAGTAAGGGGGACAAAGGACACCCCTGCCTACATCTCCGTTTGATTTTAAATGATTCAGATATAACTCCATTCATTAATATTTCAGCATAGGGTTCATTATATAAAAGCTTTACCCATCGACAGAAATTGTCCCCGCAGCCAAATCTTTTTTAATATTTCAAATAAATAGGGCCATTCAACTCTTTCAAATGCCTTTTCGGCATCTAATGATAGCAAAGCAGTGTTTGGCTTCTCTTCACGATTATGAAGAATGTCCAACACTCGTCTCACATTATGAAATCCCTGTCTACCTACAATAAACCCAGTCTGGTCGTTGGCTATTATGTCGGGTAAGATTCTCTCCAGTCTTCAAGCCAGGATTTTGCAAAGTATTTTTAAATCCACATTAAGAAGGCTTATTGGTCTTAGGTTTTCACATTTATTGCAAGGTTTTCTCGGTTTGGGCAATAAAGTTATCAGAGCTCCTCTTAATGAAACAGGGAGGATTCCCTTTTCAAATGAGTCAGAGAACATGTCGATGAGAGGGGACAGCAATTTAGCTTTAAATGTTTTATAAATTTCTGTTGGCAGTCCATCTGGGCCTGGGGCTTTATCCGATTTCAAGTGATCTATTGCTATAGATATTTCCTCCTTAGTTATAGCTGCACCAAGATCTGTACTTATTAATCCTGAGATGTTGGGTATTTGGAGGCTATCTAAGAAGAGATTTTGCTCATGTTCTATATGTGTTATATCTGAGCTGTAGGGCCTATAGCTTTTCAAAAAAGACTTTAAAAGTTTCACCGATTTTTAAAGGGTCAACAACAACCTGTCCATCATTGTTTTCAACTGATGTAATATGTTTCTCGTTTTGTAATTGTCGGATACGCCAGGCTAATAATTTCCCGGGCTTTTCCCCTTGATCATAAAATGCCTGTTTGAGACGCAAGAGATGTGAGGCTGCCCTAGAGGCAGAAAGTTCGTTATATCATGTTCTTATTAGCAGAATTCGATGACTGTTTGGACAAAGTGTCTGATAATACTCTCCCTCGAGCAGTTCAATCTCTGCTTCCAGCTTTTTTGTTTCCTGAAAGGTTCGTTTTGCCTTATACCTCGTAAAGCTAATTATCAGACCTCTTATATAGGCCTTGAAACACCACCCTTTTCAAGATGGGAAGCCTTCATCTGTATTGGTTTCGAAAAAGATATTTATTTGATTATCTATGAAAGATAGGAATTCTAAGTCCAGCAGCCATTTTTGTTGAAATCTCCACCTAGGGGGGTCTCTCCTTAGTCTTAAATCTTCATATATTAATGAGTTTGGTGCGTGGTCAGATATTAAGATGTTATCATAATGGCAGTCCTTTATTTTGTGTCTTAGTTTTTGTGTTGCAGAAACTAAAAAGTAGTCAATACGAGAGTATGATTTATGTGTGTTTGAATAACAGGAGTATTTTAAACCTTTGGGATTCATATCCCTCCAAATATCGGTCAGATTGAGTTCCTTCATAAAGTGTTGTATGGTTTGTCTACTTTTAGAATGACAGTTAACAATACCTGAGTTTCTATCCAGTTCTGGATTCATTGTGCAAAATCTCCTGCTATAATATAGCTACCCGACATAGATGAAATTGTAAGGAAGAGGTCATGAAAAAACTTTGGGTCATCAACGTTTGGAACATAGATATTTATCAGGTTTATTTTTTCTATAATAAGTGTACCCTGTAGGATAATATACCTTCCAGTCTTGTCTTTAATAACCCTTGTCACATGAAATGGTATGGATTCATGAATCAAAGTCATAACACTTCTTGCCTGAAAGGTATAGGGTGCTGAGTATATACTGCCCTGCCACCTCCTCCTAATCTTTGCCTCTTGAGTAGGTAACAGGTGTGTTTCCTGAAATAATATGATATCAGAGTGCATAGATTTCACCCAAGTCATTACCTGTTTAACCTTTTTCAATGTTTGTAGACCTCTGCAGTTCCACGAACACATTTTAATTCTAAATTCCCCAGACATAACGTATAATATTGAATGGGCTTTCCTGTATGTTCATATTGTTTAAAGATATAGGAACAAAAAACACCTGGACGTTAGAAACTTCATCCATAATGATAATAATAATAATAATAATAATAATAATGAACACTGAACAGTATACTCCCATTTAACTTAAAACTTTGTTACCCACCTCCCTCCCCCCATATATACTGGTACCTGTCTAACAGCTGGGGGCTGTTCCACACAAAGGTGAGGATCAGCCGACTGTGCCTGAACACTCTTCCTCTTACCCCGCCCCGCTACATACACAGGAAACTCGTTATTGAATACCTTCAGAAGATTAAACTATTAGTATTAGTTGTAAGCCTCTGGGCCAACTTTTAAATATAAGAAGCAATCTACTTATCCTTTTTTGTTTTTACTTAGCTTAAGGCTCAGCAGTTATCCATCCATAGCAAAACCCTGTAATGTGATGTCTACATTATCTCACCCAGATCCACCGTCTGCTCTCAGAATCCTTACAAAATTCTCTGCTTCAGCTGGCTGGTTAAAGATGCGAGACTGTCCATTGTGTGTCACCAACAGCTTCTGTATTACATGGATGGTGGAATCTATCCAGGTCTATAACAACCTTAAAAAGAGAGAGACCACAGAGTGGAGCTCTGTGTCAGCTGAACAAGCCCTTTGTTAAAATCCTGTCAGGAGTGGACGTTCATGCAATTTTCAGCATGTGATCCACCCACACTCAGCTGACATGTTGTGCAGGTGCATGTCTCAGTGCACAGGCTTTACACAGAATATAGAGCCTCAAACGTTTACATTTTTCTAGTATTGGTTTGCCTATAAGCCAAGTTTTATAAAGAAATTAATTCAATTTACAAATGTCATGCTGAATCAATTCCCATTATGCGTTTACTATAATTGTTAGAATTGGTTGCAATGATCCAAGATTGCATCGCACTGGTGACCTGCTATGAGTTGCTCTCACCTTGTTGTTTGTTTGTGCAGTATATATATAACTTGCACAAAATGCATCTTGCACAATTGTCTATGACCTCCAGACTTTACTGGACATACAAGTAGGCGTCCCCAACAGATGATAGCTACAGGTTTTACCTGCCACCTGCTGCCTCTCCTGTCAGCTAAGAACAGGGAATTGAGGCTTCAATTCACACAGCTCACCAAAATTTGACAATAGAAAATGTTGCCTGGTCTGATGAGTCTCGATTTCTGCTGCAACATTAAAATTGTAGGGTCAAAATTTGACATAAACAACATCTGCCTTGTATCAACGGTTCAGGCTGGTGCTGGTGGTGTAATGTGTGGGGGATATTTTCTTGGCACACTTTGGGCCCCTTGGTATAAATTGAGCATTGTTTAAATGCCACAGCCTACCTAAGTATTGTTGCTGACCTCTTACCCATCTTCTGATGGCGACTTCCAGCAGGATAATGCTCCATGTCATAAAGCTTAAATCATTTCATACTGGTTTCCTATACATGACGATGAGTTCACTGAACTCAAACGGCCTCCACAGTCACCAGATCTCAATCCAACAGTGCACCTTTGGGATGTGGTGGAACCGGAGATTTCCATCATGGATGTGCAGCAAACAAATCTGCAGCAATGCGTGATGCCTTCATGTCAATATGGACCAACATCTCTGAGGAATGTTTCCAGCACCTTGTTGAATCTGTGTCCCGAAGAATGAAGGCAGTTCTGAAGGCAACCAAGGATCCACCCGGTACTAGCAAGGTGGACCTAATAAAGCAGCTGATGAGTGTAGTAACTAAAGTAACATTAACTTGCCATATCAAATTGAAGTGTGTCATGACGTACAGGCCAAAAAACTAAAGAAAGAAACAAAATTTGGCAAAAAGACTGGTTTCAATAAATGTCTTGTAAATGTTGTCTTTTCCTTTATTTTCTTCTGAGAGTGCACCAGAATGCTTTGTTTACATGTTAAAATCACAAAAGAAATGATTCTTGGGGAGGGACCTCCTGCAGGGGTTGAGTTTACAAACATGTCACATTTTTTACCTCTTGTGAGTTTGCAGGTCTGATATATATCTGCAAGCTAATGCCATTTCAACACTCATCGGACTGCATGTAGCCATCAACAGTGTGAACTTGCACCCGTAGGCCTTTTCAGTTGTAGTGGGGGACTTTAACCAATGTTACTTGAAGAATGTGCTACCAAAATACTAACATGCCAAAGAGAGGCGACAAAACACTTGATCACTGTTACTCCACGATCAAAGGAACTTACAGATCTATCTATCAGTGTTTTCGCTTCCCACCTACAAGCAGAAAGTAAAGTGTTCACAGTCCACTGTGTGGACAGTACAGTGTTGGACAACAGGACACAAACCCAAACCCACAGATGTTTTGAATCAACAGAATGGGCAATCTTTAAGGATTGCACCTTGGGTTTAAATTAATATACTGGTTATATCCTATTCGGTGTGGATAATTGTATCCCGGTACGTACTAGTTGCTTCTATCCCAAGAAGCCCTGGATTAACAGTGACGTTCACCTGAGACTGTTTTTAGATGGGAGGACAAGCAGTGCTACATGAATGCAGGTATGATTTACAGAGAGCTATCAAAGATGCTAAGAGACGATACAGGTACAAACTGGAAAGTGTCTTTCACTTATTTCAGTGGCTCAGGACGCATGTGGAAGGGCCTGCAGGCAATTATGTACTACAAATCTAAGACCAACATGGCTACCAACACCTCTGCATCTTGGTTCTACCCAAAACAAATTAGTAGCAAAGCATCAGTCTGCCTATCCATGTTCTATTGTACAAGGAAGATGAAGAATTAACATATGCTATTTGACTTATAATAAATCAAATATTAGATTATTAATTGAGGAGGTGTGGTGGCAATTGTTGTCAGTTAACTCTATATATAAGGCACCATACACCTCGTCACTGTTCAGTTGTATAATAATTAAAGTACTGGGCCAAAATGTCAACAAATGGGGTCTTGTCCCTCTCAGCAAATGATAATCTCGGTGACCCCCACATTTAAACATAAATACGTGTGTTGCCTATCATTTAAATATGTCTGCATGATTTGCCCCAAACCTGCTGTTAGACGGCCTTCTACTTGGTCTTTAAAGTTTTTATGAAGTATTAAAGTCAACTGATAAAATATTGATGATTTTCATGCATTCATCAGTTGAAAGAAAAGCATACACGCTCCTCCATGAATTCTTGGATAATTCTCCATGGATGAACTCCCCTTCAGCTCACAAACCTTTAGAAACAGGCCCTCAGGATACTCTCAAAACCACACTGTGGCTTATTTTTCTTATTTCCAAAAAAGGTCATATTTTAGAGGTACGAAGAAAGCAAAAGAAACAAGTTATGTAAAATATATATATATACAGTGGGGCAAAAAAGTATTTAGTCAGCCACCAATTATGCAAGTTGTCCTACTTAAAAGATGAGGTCTCCAATTTTCATCATAGGTATACCTCAACTATGAGAGACAAAATGAGAAAAAAAATATCCAGAAAATCACATCTGATTTTTAAAGAATTTATTTGCAAATTATGGTGGAAAAGAAGTATTTGGTCAATAACAATGCAATACAATACTTTTGTACTTTTGTTTTGTTATATACCCTTTGTTGGCAATGACAGAGGTCAAACGTTTTCTGTAAGTCTTCACAAGGTTTTCACACACTGCTGGTATTTTGGCCCATTCCTCCATGCAGTACTCCTCTAGAGCAGTGATGTTTTGGGGCTGTCGCTGGGCAACACAGACTTTCAACTCCCTCCAAAGATTTTCTATGGGGTTGAGATCTGGAGACTGGCTAGGCCACTCTAGGACCTTGAAATGATTCTTACGAAGCCACTCCTTCGTTGCCCGGGTGGTGTGTTTGGGATCATTGTCATGCTGAAAGACCCAGCCACGTTTCATCTTCAATGCCCTTGCTAATGGAAGGAGGTTTTCTCTCAAAATCTCACGATACATGGCCCCATTCATTCTTTCCTTTACACAGATCAGTCGTCCTGGACCCTTTGCAGAAAAACCGCCCCAAAGCATGATGTTTCCACCCCCATGCTTCACAGTAGGTATGGTGTTCTTTGGATGCAACTCAGCATTCTTTCTCCTCCAAACTCGACAAGTTGAGTTTTTACCAAAAAGTTCTATTTTGGTTTCATCTGACCATATGACATTCTCCCAATCCTCTTTTGGATCATCCAAATGCTCTCTAGCAAACTTCAGACGGGCCTGGACATGTACTGGCTTAAGCAGGGGGACAGGTCTGGCACTGCAGGATTTGAGTCCTGGCGGCTTAGTGTGTTACTGATGGTAGCCTTTGTTACTTTGGTCCCAGCTCTCTGCAGGTCATTCACTGGGTCCCCCCCATGTGGTTCTGGGATTTTTGCTCACCGTTCTCGTGATCATTTTGACCCCACAGGGTGAGATCTTGCGTGGAGCCCCAGATTGAGGGAGATTATCAGTGGTCTTCTATTTTCTAATAATTGCTCTCACAGATGATTTCTTCACACCAAGCTGCTTACCTATTGCAGATTCAGTCTTCCCAGCCTGTTGCAGGTCCACAATTTTGTTTCTGGTGTCCCTTGACAGCTCTTTGGTCTTGGCCATAGTGGAGTTTGGAGTCAGATTGTTTGAGGTTGTGGAAAGGTGTCTTTTATACTGATAACGAGTTCAAACTGGTGCCATTAATACAGGTAACGAGTGGAGGACAGAGGAGCCTCTTAAAGAAATTACAGGTCTGTGAGAGCCAGAAATCTTGCTTGTTTGTAGGTGACCAAATACTTATTTTACAGAGGAATTTACCAATGAGTTCATTAAAAATCCTACAATGTGATTTCCTGGATTATTCCCCCCCCATTCTGTCTCTCATAATTGAAGTGTACCTATGATGAAAATTACAGACCTCTCTCATCTTTTTAAGTGGGAGAACTTGCACAATTGGTGGCTGACTAAATACTTTTTTGCCCCACTGTATTTTCTTTCCCCCAATTTTTTTAATTCAATACCACCACAAAATGGTACCATTAGTATGTTCAGCTGTAATAAAGCTAGTTTGAATACCTCCTGTTCCTATCTGCATTATTCTTATTCTGTTTTATTATACACAGGGCCAACTTGGTACCGTTTCTCAATCATTGCTGCCTGGGGTTTGGAGGAGAAGGGAGGAGAAACTTTTGTAATTTGTTTGCGCCTCAGGTTTGAATTCTGCAGTTGTATGTCTGAGTATGATTGCTACACATTTCCAACTGTATTTTATTTATCAGAAACTATTGAATTCAGAAAGGTTATCAGAAAAGGAGAGGGGAAATATGCAGGGATACAATGGGCTATTTGACAAAAGAGATAAATGTCCTTAATAAAGTAGACAGACAACTTACTTTGTGTTCGTTTGTGTTCTTTCTCAGGCCTAAATAACATCAGCAAGCAATATATCTCAGCTGTGAAAGAAACAGCATTAGCAAACAAAACATTAGGAAAAACTTCAACGCAAACTTCATCGCTGCATTTTTCCCCATTTTGTTTCACCTAAGGGAGAGGTAGATGAATAATAGCAAGCAGTGTCAATCCACTGAGGTTTGCATTTACGACTTTGACAGCAGCAAACAAAGAATGGAAGAAAAGTTGGGAGGTTTGGTTGCTCTTCATTCTCCCTCCAAACTGTGGAACATGGTGGAAAACAAAAAATGGGATCTTGACAACCATTTTCTCCCTTTTATTTTGCACCCTGGGAATGAGGGCTGCATGGTGCTGTCACATGTCTCCTCCACACTGCTAATCACTTTACCTCCTGGACGTGATTATTTATGAGAGACAACCCACCGGTGGATACATTTTAAAATCATAATTATGTTTGCGGTTTTAAACTGGTTGCCTGCTAGATTAAATTTAAAAGTCAAATGGTTTTATGTAGCGCAATGTAGGAGAAGCATAATGGGCTCTGAGGCTGTTTGCCAACACTGAAGACTTCTTGAACTTTTAATGAAAAAACATGTTGCAATTTATGTGATTGACAGGTAGTTTGTTGGGTTTCGCCTGCCCTGGGAAGATTAAAGGTGCATTGTGTCTATTTGCGATGCGCTCTGTTTGTCTTCTTGACCACACAATAAGCCACAGTGAGTAATGGGCCCCGGGCAAATTAAGCAGCTTGATTAATTCTTCAATATACATCGTGTCTTCACAAATGGTGTCTTTCATTGCTCTAATGGAGTCTCTAAGGAGCTTATGTGGATAGAGTTGGTAGTAAGTGTGGCCTAAAGCCTAGAGGGGCGGCTGCTGCTAAGAGAAAGCTCTGTGATCACGATGCCGGAGTTGAAATGCAGTTAATGGTTCGGAAGGCAAACTCATTCAGTTGCATCTGCAGCTTCCGTGCTTAATAATGATTACACCAACACTCCTGGCCGAACTGCAGGCCTCTGAGCTGTACACAGTGGCCTGTGAGGGAGGAGCTGTAGACGTGGGACCACATTCACTGTCACGATCCCTGATCTTTGTTTTCTGTTTCCTGTTTTATTTTGGTAATTCATGTCTGTCTCCCTGTGTTCCTGTCTTTGTCTGATTTCCCTCCCTTTTTGATTAGTTTGATTCCTTGTTCACCTCCTGTCTATTTAAGTTTGGGTGTTTCCTTTGTCTGGTCTCTGTTCATTGCACCTGATGTCCTGCGTGTTTGATGTCCTGCGCTCCAAGTGAGTCACCAATAAAAGTATTTGACTGTTCCTCCTCAGCCTACGCATGGCCAAACAACACTAAAGGTACAATAATGACTTAATTGGCAGATTTTTATCTGTTGTATGCTTGTTTTGTGTGACCAACAGCCAAACCTTCTTAAATATGGAATGCATACCTATATACAGTGTATATTCTATATACTCTATATTTGATGAAGAGGTTTTAAAGCAACTTTCATTATCTACACCAACCTCCATGCGTGCTCTTCAGAGTTTGGTGAATATGTTTAATTTATTGATGGTATACTTTTAAAGGTAAGATGGCGCCGGTGTGTGTGGCTTGCCGTCTGTCTCTGTCTCCTTTAGTCCTGTTTATGCTTGTTATATCCCTGCTCAGTCTCTGTGGAAAAGCCAAATCCTTACTGATTTATG